>JAQQSK010006824.1:0-14253 GCA_028658325.1 Potorous gilbertii
ACAGCTCAGTAATCCATGATAATTTCATGAAGGATGATGTCCAAGCTCTTTTTTTGATCAAGGCTTTCAGGTAGTCCCATAATTTTTAAATTGTCTTTCCTGTATCTATTTTCCAGGTCAGTTGTTTTTCCAATGAGATATTTCACATCCTCTTCCATTTTTTCATTCTTTGGTTTTGTTTTGTGATTTCTTGGTTTCTCAGAAAGTCATTAGCCTCCATCTGTTCCATTCTAATTTTGAGAGAACTATTTTCTTCAGTGAGCTTTTGCACCTCTTTTTCCACTTGACTAATTCTGCTTCTGAAAGCATTCTCCTCCTCATTGGCTTTTTGAAACTCTTTTGCCAATTTAGTTAGCCTATTTTTGAAGGTGTTATTTTCTTCAGCATTTTTTTGGGTCTCCTTTAGCAAGGTATTGACCTGTTTTTTATGCTTTTCTTGCATCTCTCTCATTTCTTTTCCCAGTTTTTCCTCCACCTGTCTAACTTGATTTTCAAAATGCTTTTTGAGCTCTTCCATGGCCTGAGCCCATTGGATATCTATTTCAGATGTTTGGGATACAGAGGCCTTGACTCCTATGTCTTTACCTGATGGTAAGCCTTGTGCCTCCTCATCAGAAGGGAAAGGGGCTAACATCTGTTCCCCAAGAAAGTAACCTTCTATGATCTTATTTTTTTTCCCTTTTCTAGGCATTTTCCCAGTCAGTTACTTGACTTCTGAGATTCCTCTCCACCCTTGCCCAGATCTGCCCAGCTAGTGCTTGGAGTATGAGATTCAAATGCTTGTCCCCAGCCTCAGGGATTTCAGAGGCAGGCCTGGCTGCTATTCAGGGTAAGATTAAATCAGGTTCTCAGGTGGGGGCAGGGCTGCCTCCCAGGCTCAGTTCCCTCGGGCGCTTTATGCAGAGACCTTCAGTAATGAAGCTCCTGCCTGCTCTGGGAGCCTCTGGCCACCCCGGTGCCTTTGCCACTGCCTCCCGAGTTGGCCTGAGTTATGGAGACACCCCACTCCCCTCTCAGACAGCCCAGAGGTCTCTCTCACTGACCTGTAGCACCTGTGGGTGGAGGGATCCCCGCAGCCACTGGAGATTCCATCCCTGAAGCCTGCTCAGATCTGTTCCCCCCAAGACTACACAGCCATAGTAGGGCTGGATTCTGCTCTGGTCCCGTGCACGACAGACCTTTGGTGAGGGTTTTTCAGGTCTTTGTGGAACAGAAATCTCCTCCACTCTGTTGTTCTGTGGCTTCCACCGGTCCAGAATTTGTCAGGAGTTCTTCTTTACAGATATTTTTAGGCTATGGGTTCAGAGCTAGCATAAGTGTGTCTTTCTACTCTGCCATTTTGGCTCCTCCCTCCAAAAAATATTTCTAGCAACAATTTTTGTTGTGACTGAGAATAGAAAATTTAGGGAGTATCCATCAGTTAGAGAATTACTAAACAAGATATGCTATATGAATGTGATTAAAAAACAAACAAACCAACTATTGTCCATTGTCAGGGACATAATGAAATCATGAAAAGGATGGTTTTTGAAAAACCTGGGAAGACTATTTTTTGTGAACTGATGAAAAATGAAATGACAAAAATCAAGAAAACAACTTCCATAATCACAGCAATATTGTAAAATCATGTGAAAGACTTAGCAACTCTGATCCATAAAATGCTTTGCGACAACTCTTCAGTACTCATTTTGTACAATTCTACCTTGCTCTAGATAGAGAAGTGATGGACTTAGAGTCCAGATTGAGTCATTTTTTCTTTCATTTTTTTCTTGTTTTTGGAGGGAACTTGTCTATTGGAGGAATATGTTTTTCATATCTTTATATTTACAATGGACTTCTTATCTCTTGCCTTCTTACTGGTTGGGTGGGGCTGATGGAGGGAAAGAACTTGCAATAAAAAAATTAAATATAAAAAATAAATTTATATTTTATCACATAGTAAGAAATCACAGACTTAATGGAATTTTCTGCTAAATGAGACCATCCTATTTCCCTTTTTTTTGTATTCATCTTTGCACAACGCTGGCATCTATAGCAAGATAATATATTTGTCTCAGATCTCTGAGAAGGATGCATTTCACAGCAGTCTATAACAATCCCCCCTTAAAGCATCTATTAAAAGGGCTACAGGATAAGAAAAAATTCTAATTGTGTCTGTTATCATGTCTTTATGTTTATCTTCTTTGGTTTAATGCCTTTCTTACAAAGCCAAAGAAGGACTCATAAGATTCAAGACTTCTCAACCAATGTAAATGAAAGAAAGACAGAATGTAATTCAGTTCATTCAATTCAACTCAGTCTGTTAACAATAATTTCTTAAGCATTTATTCTGCTCTAGGCACTGTGCTAAATTAAAGACATACATTAATTCAATTCAATTCAATAAATATAATAATTTATTTTACTTCTACTTAATATGTTTTTATAACACTATCCTGGGTACAGGATGTAGCCAAAGTTTGAATTACATAATGCCACTGTCCATGTAAAATTTAGAATCAGAGAGACAGAGACAGAGAGTGAGAGAACCCAGAAGACTTTAATATAGATTAATGCATAATAAGTGACTCAGAGAAATTTAAACAACTAAAATCACACTTTCCTAAGTTACCAATGATTTCTTATATATCAAACGTAATGGGCTGTTTTCAGCCCTTCTCCTTCTTGATGTTCTGTAGCCTTTCACATTTCCAATAACCGTCTCCTTGATGCCCTCTTCTCTCTAGATTTCTGTGACATTATTCACTCTCGGTCCTTCTATTCTGATTGCTCCCTTATTTCACTGGATCTTCATCTAAGTCTTACCTGATAATGATGGGCACCATGTTGGGTTCTAGCTTAGGTTTTCTCGCTTCTTACTCTTTAGTCTTTTACTTGGTGTTCTCATAAACTCCAGTGGATTCAATTGTCACCACTAGGCTGATGATTTTCAGTCACTTATCTAGCCCTCAATCTCTCTTCTATCTTTTAGGTTTGGTCTTCAACTGTTTATTGGACGTGTTAAACTAGATGTTTCTTAGATATTTTAAGCATACTCTAAGACCTGAACTCATCAATTTTCTTTCAAATTCCCTCTTCCAGAAATCTATTAATACTATTGAATGAATCACTTTCATTAAGTCAACAAAGCTTACCACCTCGTTATCATCTTTGCCCCCCCATTCCTCATCCATCCAGTCTATTATCAATGTCTATTGATATTATTTTCATAATATATTTTGCATACACCACTTTTCCCTTCTGGTATTATTACCACCCAGGTTCAGGGCATTTTATCTCAAACTTGAACTACTGTCATAGCCTGGGGGCCAGATCCATATTCCACCCTGGTCCCTACCCCTCTCACTTAGTGACAGGTGCATAACTTGGACCACTGAATTTGGCAAGACATCTGTAACTAGAAAATGTCCCTGATTCTTAAATGGTGTGATTTTTCCTTATGCTGAGGTGTGACCCTAGAGGATGGAACAAAGAGAATATGTGGGCTAATTCCCTCACTTTTAGATGAGGAAAGTAAATTTCAGGTACAATAATTTTCTGGAGACAAAACAGGTAATAAATAATTGGGTTGTAAACTGGGGTTCACTGCCTTCAAATCCTATATTCCTTTCTCTACACAACAGGATCCCAAAGCCATGGAAAAGAGATCTGGAAACCAGGGCCTTTCCCAGGTGATGGCTTCATTCTACCACTAAGTTGGTTTCCAATTCTGCATTTACAGGTATTGTTATTAACCTAACCTCAGCTGTCTGGAATAGCATATGGAATACTGGATTTGAAGGAGTATATGAATTTGAATTCCTCCCATGAAACTTTCTAGCTATGTTATGCAGAGCAAAGAACTTAATCTTTCTCAATTTCATTTCCTCACCTGTACAGGGGGAAAATAACAACACCAAACCCCCCAAATTGCTTGTGAGTATTAAATCAGATATACATTGAAAATATTTTGCAAACCCAAAGCACTATAATAACTTTAGCCACTATTATGATTAAGATCAGTAATCATGGGAAAAACAAAACAAAACAAAATAACCCTAAACTAGCCTGTTGGTCAGTTGTTTCAGTCACATTTAACTCTTCATGACCCCATTTGGGGTTTTCTTGGCAAAGATAATGGAGTGGTTTGATATTTCCTTCTCTAGCTCCTTTTACATATGAAGAAACTGAGGCAAATAGGGGTAAGTGACTTTCTTAGAGTCACACGGCTAATAAGTAATGTGTCTGAGGCCAGATTTGAAATCAGGAAGATGAGTCTTCCTGACTCCAAGCCTGGCATTTTATCCACTGTTCCACCCAGCTAACAAGCAAATCTGAAAATTCTGAATCATTTCTTCTCTATAGTATTAAAGGTGGCTTAGTGGAGAGAATTGGCTTCAGAGTTACTAGCAGTTACTAGTTCAGGTCCTATGTCTGACACAGCAGTAGCCCTGGAGTCCTAGGTAGATCCATTAACTTCTCAGTAACCAAAACAACTCTTTAAAAGTTGATGTTGCAGAGAACTAGTTCATCTTCATTGGTAGAGGAAACTTTCTCAACAGGAGTTCCCTACATGAAAGCAGGCAAACAGCTTTGTTCGAAAGCATCAGAACAAAAACCTGCTCTATTTTGCAGTTCCATATTCAGGCACTTTGGAAAATGTATTAGGAGAGATAATTTGGTCCCTTTCTCTCTCTTAAAATTCTACCTCCCAATTGAAAAAAAATGCACCATTAGCATTCCAAGCCATGAACTCAAATCACAAAAGGCAAATCAAAGAATCCCTGCAAATGACCCATTTGGAGCTGCCATTTCAGTCTCTAAAATAGAGCTTACATTGCCTTAAACATCATATCCCCCATTGTCACGTTTCCGACTTTGGGCTTTTGAATACATGCCAGTCAGGCAAGACAAATAATATTCTTTATAATGCCTACAGGTCCTTGAAGGAACTACAGTAACCTACTGGGTTAGCAGATGTATTTTAGTGGTTCCAATTGCAAAGAACAGATGCTATCTTTACTAACCTTATTTCCTAACCTAAAATAAACAAAGCTTTAAAAATAGAGATTAGAAACAAATTTAGAAAGTTGAAAGGCTGATCGGAAGGAATAATTGAAATAGTAACAAAAATTCATGGGACTAGAAATGACAGAATGTCCTTCATTAGCAACGAAGAGAGAAAGTGAATAGTAGTGTGTAAGTCTGGAACAAGTTCCTATGCTACATGGTAGGTCATCTTTGCTAGGACAAATAAAAGAGCTAACCAACATTCTGGCAAGGCTCCAATAGATTCACAAAAATGTCTGTATCACACTGTTACTCAAGAATCAAGAAAAAAAGTATTTTAGCATAATAAAAAATGCTAGCAAATGTATTTCATCTAGACTGTTAAATCATCAATTAATTAAAATATAAAGCATATGCAGAGATTTTCAATAACCACTCAGGGGTCAATGTTTGGTTTGATGCTTGTCTTACAAATGGACAACAGCAAATATAGAAATAAAAGGATGAAGTGTTGAGATTAGAGTTCAGGCAAGAGACTTTTGAGCACATCTTGTCCAAACCATTCATTTTTAGATGAGGAAACTGATGTTCGGAGGGGTTAAGTAATTGGCCAAGATCATGTGGGTTAATCCATGTTTCTAGTGGGATTTGAAGTCTGACTCAATCCAGTACCATAGCATGTTCTAAAAACTCATGAATCCTGAATCAACATAAATGGACCAAAAAACCAAAATACAAGTTGGAGTAGCAACCATTTGAAACAGAATATGCTACTGCTCATGCTACTGATGTCATTGGGGCAACTGTGTTGGGATTGTTTATCATAGTATCAGATTTAGAACTAGACAGGACCTCAGATTTCAACTATTTAAACTTCTTCCACTTACTGATGTTCTGTTTAACACCAATAATGTAAGGAGAGTAAAGAAATAGGTATATCCTTCATTTCAGCTTAACAACAACAGCAACAACAATTTATACCAACATGCCCTAGATACAATTAAGAACCTCACATATGATTCACATTGGTATTAAAGGAGAATATTAAACTGAGTAATATATAGTAATATATATAGTAATATAGTACTATATTACTAAGTTTATCTTAAGAATCTAATCAATAAGCTCTGAGACAGTCATTTGGGGACTACCATACAGTCTTAGTATTTGATGACTGACTCCATTAGCTTCACCAAGGGATACATAAAAGGTAATAGTCTACTTTAAGGAGCTTTAAGGGTATAGAAACAATGGAAAAGGAGGAAAGGAAGTAAGAAGAAAAACAAGGAGCAATAGAAAGGAGGTAAAAGAAAAGAAAAAGAAAGAAGATGTGGAAGATGATGGGGAAGAAGAGGAATAGAAGAAAAAGGAGGAAGATACAAATGATGATAATGGTAGTGGTGGTGTTGGTGGTTCTGGTTCTGGCAGTGATAGTGGAGAGAGATCTCATACTGTAATGAATAGAAAGCCAGAGTCAGAAAGATCTGAATAAGAGAATCTCCTCTAGAAGGAGTCACTTAAATTCTTGGGGCTCTCGATACGTATTCAATTCTATAACTTAAAAAATAAGCTGTCAATTTATATTGGTTGACAAGTTTTACTTTCATTACATCTATGAAATCATCTCAGAATTTATTAATTTATTATTATATATTTGATTTATAATTTATTAATAATTATTCATTAATAATTTATTTATTAATTTATTTTATGGTTTATTAATTTATTTATATTTTTATTTATTATTTGTTTATTTTTTTTATCACAAGCATAATTGCTATGTGGACAAAGAATCAAAGAAATTGAGTTGGAAGAGGGGCTTACTGGTCATCTATGATGATGAGGGTGAGGATGAGGATGATGAATGACATAGCATTTAAATTTTTAAAACTCTTTCCAAAGATAATCCCAGCAAAGATGAACTTTCACTCTAGGAGGAAGTTTCTATATAGTTCAATACCTTTGTTTTTTGTTGTTTTAGTAGTTTTG
This sequence comes from Potorous gilbertii, assembly GCA_028658325.1. NCBI lineage: Eukaryota > Metazoa > Chordata > Mammalia > Diprotodontia > Potoroidae > Potorous > Potorous gilbertii. The sequence goes on from JAQQSK010006824.1 coordinate 6,979, forward strand.
TTTTGTTTTTGCTTTTTTTAATAGATGACGAACCTAAGATTCAGTGAGATCATGTGACTTGTTCAGGGTCACAGAATTAATTAGAGGCAAAATTTTAATCCAGATCTTTCTCAGTCCAAGTCAACCAATCTATCACATGTTAACCAACTCAGGAAAATCCTGAGAGAAATTCAATATGGTCTTTAGCGTCAAGCTCTCAGCAATTTCAGTCACCCAGGGATCAAGGATGAATAATCATTAAGAAACTGGTTTTGGAAACTAACAAGAGTTCATATTTATATTCTTAGCATTTAGTACAGTGTCCAATGTTGTTTTTTGATTGATCAAATGTTAGGTTGGAAGGAAACTTGGATTACAAATACAGAAATGCAATAGACCTCAGAATTCATCTAGTACAAGCTCTTCATTTTTACCATTGAGAAACCTGACACTCAAAGAGATTATATTGTCCAGAAAAATCTAAATGGGTACAAATTAGCACTTACCTAAGAAGCATCTAGATGGAGATGTTCAAGACTCAACGGCATTGACCTTATAATAATTTCACAAGTTATACACTCTTATTATTCCCATTTTGTGGATATAAAAACTAAGATTGAATGAGATCCACAGTCAAAAAACTAGTGTCTGAACCAGGATTTAAACTTAGCTATTCCCAGCTTTAAAACCACTAGCTAATCTATTATCCAGGGTCATCTTTCCAGTAGATCACACTGACTATTCTGCACTAGGAGTTACTATAAACTATTTTCATGAGAGCTTTATTACAAATTTGGCTCCTGTGCATATCATATGCTCTGCTATCTGCCGTATCAATTCCCTGGTCACATTGATGAGAACAATTCCTCATTCTACAATAAGTTGGAATGAAATATTTTCATCAAGCCATATGAATGTTGCTATCCTAACCACCAAGTGGAATGCATATTAATAATCTGTACAAAGGCCAAACAGATGCCGAGAAACAGAGCAATCTTGCCAAGAGCTGGGATTGACGGCATCCTAGCCAGTTTGCTTGTTTTGTAATTCTCCCCATTGTTTTCGAGTCAGGGCAGCAATTTAACAGTAGGCTGTCCATATGTGCTAATAAAGATTCTGTAGTTGACAAAGGCTCAATCAAAACCTTCTGCATAGTCAATGAAATAATATTTTCCATTGGTAGGTTTCTATTAATCCCACCAATGGTACATCTACTATTCTACCAATATCCTGAACATGTGGTAAATAATTTATGGAAGCACTTGTTCTCTGAGGAAGAAAGAATTTCAGAGGTCATTTACTCCAATGAGGATCTAGAGATTTTTTCTCATGTATTGAATATATTTGATCTTCATTTCCAGTTTTTAGAATCCCTACTTTTCTTCAAGTCTTAGATCAAAGGGCACTTTCCAAATGGAGTTCCTGTTAGTGTTTTCCTCTCAAATTATCTCATATTTATTTTTCATTTACCTAAATAGGCACATATTGTCTCCTCCAGCTGGATTGTTGGCTCAAGAAAGGCAAGGGATGATGACTTTTGTCTCTAAATTCCCCATACTTCTCCTTAGCCTCCAGCTCATTCCTGTGTGTTGCTTCCTTAATTAAAATGCAGATTACTCAAGGATGAATATGATCTTACTTGTTTATATTTGTGTCCCCAACAACTTAGCACAGAACCTGGCACAGAGTAAGCATTTAATAAACTTTTTCCATTATTTACATATTCACATTTTGATCAATATGTTCATTTACCTGTCCATTTCTTTCTCCAGTGCCTAGTTTTATGCCTATCACATAGTATACACTTATTAACAATTAGTTATTGACAGCTTTATTAATTTATAACAAGGATACTAGGTTTCATGTCCTTCATCTTCCTTAAATGTGATGCACATACTTCAACATATAAAATTTAAGCCACCATTTTCATTTATCAACATGTAATACCCTTGGGTTTCAGTTTCCTCTTCAGCAAAATGGAAGAGTTAAGATTAGAGACTCCTGAGTTCTTTTCCAGACAGATCTATGATCTTATGATCAGAAGAGGTTTTCTCTCTGTATCTGTATGAAGATTAGGGTGCCATCTATCTCTCTATCCAAGTCAAATTTAAAAATTAAAAAGAAAAGCAAATGCATAGAATCAAACACAGATCCCAGGTGCCTGCCACTAGAGAATTCCCTCTAATTTCTGAACCTGATTGTGTATGGGGAAATGGTTGGATTTTGTGAATTTGTGTAGCCCATGGATTTCTATCATATTAACAAAAATAATTGAAGATATGATCAAATTGCTAAAATTCAGCCTTATTGTGTGCTTCTAATCAAATGCACAATATTCATTTGATTAACCAGTCTAGCAACGTTATCAAAAAAGGAAACCAAATTAGTTTGAGCATGCCTGTCACTCAGAAATTACTTCATATTTATTTATTTTTCATATGTAATTATAAGGCTGTATATTTTCTCCCCAATAGATTCTTGTTCTTTGTTGGCAGAAAACATTTCATTTTTTGTCTTTGCATTCTTATCACCTACCATAATGCCTACTATATAGTAGGCACTTAATTGATGCTGCCTGATTGACATTTTTTTAATTTAAATAGTCACTCTGCTTCATTCTGACTCATCCCTAAATTGTCAAAAACTCTTCCTTTTAATGATATGTTCCAGAAATTTCTAGAGAAATCAAAGCATAAATTATATGGAAATAGGCAGTCAATGGGTTTAGGTTATGGTCATGCTATGGAAACTAAAAAAGAATGTCTATAGAAACATATCTCAAACATACCTTACAAATGACACTTGGCATCACAGTACAAGGCAGTATTACCTTTGTGGAAAGAATGGAATGATGGTAAGAATGTAAATGATGGGAAATGGAGTGATGGAATGGAAAGAATGGAATGATAGTAAAAGGAGAATGTTTAAAAAGGAGAACAGTTGAAGATTTGCCCTTTTCCTGTGGTGGTTTCTAACTCTCTTCTCACAGGCTTCCTAGCTCAAAGTGTAAGGTACTGAAGTTGAAATGGCAGAAAGGTAGGATACAGGTGAGAGAAGGATTATTCAATCCACATAACAGCAGAAACAACAACAACCAGGCCAAAATTGATATGGTAATGTTGTAAGCATAGTTGTTACCTCAAGTCAAACTCTATTCTAAATTGTTCCTTCACTCTGATTTTCTTTCTGTGGATGAGCACAAAATTTAGGCTTGAGCTTTAAGAGGTGCTTCTTGATAGGTGAAAAAAACCTTTCTAGATTAATTTACCAGACATTCTTTCCACTAAAGGACTTGATCTGTATCAAGAATCTTGATGTCAAACTATCTGGTTTTGAGTATGATAACAACAAGTTTCTCACATTTATTAACAACTAAAAATAAGGCACTACTGTAAGTATTGAAAATATAAAGGTAAAATATCCTCAACCTCTGGGGAAGTTACTTTCTACCTGTTTGGTACAACAAGCAAATATATAATTGAATGCAAAAGATATTAAAAAAATAACTTCCAGGGCAGGAGGAAACACCAAAAACATAGTGTCATCAATAAAAAAAATCTTGAGAAGAACATGGAGCGAGAGCTAAGTAGGTCAGGAAGGAAGAGCCCTTGTAGCAAACTTGGGGTAGATATACATAAACCTTTCACAGTATAAGCAGACAAGGATTCATTGTGACTTGCATCAATGAAGGTAAGAGCCACATCAGTGAGAACATTGGACTCTAGAGTATTTGAGCTAAGTGTATCACATAGAACATCTCAATTGATCCTTTCAATTCGATTTTGAAAGGCTTATTAAGATGAAAGAGATGTGTCATTGGCCTTTTTGTGTGGATGAGGAAATAGAGATCCAGAGATATTAATATATTCACAAAAGATCACCCAGCTGGTGAGTGTGGAGGAGATTAGGCTGAGACTCAGCTCTTGTGATTTCCACAGCAGGTCACTTTCACTGAACATGTCTCTTAGTAGCCTTTTTGTATTATCAAGATTCAATTCAATTTAACAAAACAAGCATTTAAGTGCTGATGATGTATTAAGCCCTGGGAATGAAAAGGCAAAGTTAAAGTAACTTCTGCCTTTATATTTTATGGTAGCTAAACAGTATTTGTAGTTGCATGCATGTATATTTCTAAATATACATGCATGTATTTTGTATATGTATACACATGTATGCATACATGTATGTTTGCATATGTGTGTATACATGTATAGACATGAATGAATGAATACAAATGTATTTGTACATTATAATGCATTACATATACTTTATATTTTATACGTAGATGTATTTTTGCATATGTATGTACATGTATGAATGTATACAAATGTATTTGTACATATATAATGTAGTACATATACTTTATATTTTATGATTGTAAACAATATATGGATAAATATGTATTCATATAAACACATATGTATACATATGGGCTTGCATGCATGTATGCATGTATTTAATTTTCATGTGTGTATGAATATTATACCTCATAATGACTTACTTTTTATGTATTCATATATCATATATATCCTTTTAGCATGTATATATTTATATATAAATATGTACATGTGCATTGCATGTGTGTGTGTGTGTGTATTGGATATGTGTGTGTACAGTTGGAAAATAATAATACTGAATGGATTGGGAAAAGCCTAATACAGGTTTTAGGAATTGAGATCTGATTTAAAGGAAACTTGGTAAGATTCCAAGCAGAAAGGAAAAAGGAATATATTCCAAGGACTGAAGGGTGTGGGGGAAGTAGAAGAAAGCAACTTTTGAAAGGGCCTGAATTGTGAAATGAAATCATGTTAATACGAGAGAAGAAAAGATGTACAAAGATGATATTATCAACAATTGCAACTTGTGGCCTAGTATGTAACAAAAACTTTGGTCTATCATGTGTTGTGTCTTAAGGGTCCTGACTTTTCTCTTTGCCTTGCAATGCCATCATCCCAGACTTTACCTTTGAGAAAGCTCCAAAGTAAAACCTGGATAGGGTTGACAACTAAGTAGCCTCCAATATGACAAAAGCAAGTCCCTAACTTGCTTGCTAACACTGTAGGAAGTAATGTATAGGGGTAGATTAATCACTATTTCACCACACACAAGATGTACAAGATGCAAGACTCAGAGCAGTCAACAGAGTAAACTAAACTCACCCATGTTTCCCCAAAACAAGCAAAAATAATACCGCTTCATTTGTCCAAATCAACTTCAGATCAGAAATGATTGTGATCTTGATATCAAGGCAATCCTTGATGTTCCCAAGAATCTCTGTTTTCTCACTCAATCCCATAGTCTTCCCTACACTTTTAATATCTCCCTGTTGGTTAGATGTCCTACAAGAGCTCGATATACTTTGAAAGAATACTGAAAAAGCAATCCTCTTCCCATCATAATAGTTAAGTGAACAGGGGTACATAACAACTAATTTCTCTATACTTCAGTGTCTTCATTATTTTAATTCTAAGTTGGTTAGAAGAGGCATATTTGGGGAACAAAAGGATCGACTACATAATTTGTGAGCAAATTATTTTAAGAAGACCAAAGATACATGATGGGGTGGAGAGTTTCAGTAAGAAATTTGGGCTTTGCCCTCCACTACTGGAACACAGAATTATTTGGTCAGTGAAGTTTCTATTGATGGAATAGTATATCTGCCCTCAGACCAAGTTGGTACATCCCTAAAATTACTTAGGGAAACACTTAGATGAAATCCACAGTGCATAAACAGGGCTGTAAAGTTGTTCTTTTTATTTTTTTTTGTCTTTCTATGACATATCAGAGCTTATACTCTATTGTAAATCCTTCAGAAATTTAAGTTCATCTGCATAACATGAGAAGTAATAGGAGTAGAACCTTAAAGGAAAATGGCAATGATATCAGGAAAAGATGGAAAAATATAAGAAAAAAAGAGAAAAATGAAACAAGGACTTCTTGGAGATGGTAAAAATGTAGTCTTTTGTTAAAAAGAGGCTCCCTGTGTTTTGTTTTATTTTGTCATTTGACTTATTGAGACAAAGAGCCAGCTGTCACTATTCAGATTCATAAAATTACCAGGTTATAAATTTAAAAGTGAAAGTGACCTTAAAGGTCATGTACCTCTACCTCCACAGTTTAAAGATGAGTAAACGGGTACACATAGGACAAGTCATTTGGCCAGGGTCCCATATCTAATAAGTATATAATCATAGTATCTGAGCATAAGATTTCCTCATCGCCGCTCTATTGTCCTAGCTATCATAGCAGGATGAAAATTTAATTTATATGCTTTATCTATCCTACCCACTGAGGACAGAATATGTGCTGCTTCTTTTTATGTATTAACTAATTTATTTATTCACGTATTTCTTTGTTTTATTCTGAACGTGAGAAATAAAACAAGCATCTAAAAACAACATAATAGCATAGAAAAAATGATGATTACACATGAAACCACAAATCTATTATATATAGTTTGCTCTTCCATATATACATACATACATACATACATACATGTGTGTTACCTTATAGTTTTTTCCCTTCCTCCCCCCCCCACTCTAAATATGGCTACCATTAGACACAAACTACTTCTTTAAAAGGATCTCAAGGTCATGACTACAGATACTAATAATAATATCAAGCGCAATAAATATCTCTGAGAGTCACAGAAGAATCAAACGCAGTAGAATTGAACTCAGATAAAAATGGGTCCGCCAACTTGTACATATGGATCCTTGAGGGCCTCCTATTTACTTAGAAAACCACATATTAACCTTAGCTATTGGGAGTGGAGACAAGATGGCAGAGCAAAATCAGGAACTTTCCTGAGTTCTTCCGCAAAGCCTTCCAAATACCTGTAAAAATGACTCCAAACAAACTCTAGAGCTACAAAATCCACAAAATGACAGAGTAAAAGCAAATATCCAGCCCAAGACAACCTGGAAAGTAGACAGGAAGGGTCTTTCACACTGGGCAAGGAGTACAGTGCCATCTAGTGCTGACACAGAGTAGTCACAGTAGGCCTCAGGGAACTGGATCATGGGCAGTTGTGGAAGTTTCCAGTTCTCTCAACCCACAAACACCAAAAAGGTGAACGGAAAAATTCTGAGTGAACATGAGTGAAAGAGGAGCATGCAGGACAAAGTGAAATAATCTCTTTGGAAAAATCAGTCAACTGGGAAATAGATTCATATTGTGGAAATACAATCAGGATAACACAAGATCTAGCAGCTTCTACATTAAGGGGTCAAAGGGCGTGGAATAGGATATTCCAGAAGTCAAAGGAACTAGGTCTAAAACCAAGAATCACCTACC
>JAQQSK010006825.1:0-14253 GCA_028658325.1 Potorous gilbertii
GTGATTGGAGAATACTGAAAACAAATAAAATTTTAAAAAGTCCAGGCAGGAGGTCTGATACTTGGCTCGATTCATCTTTGTACGCCCTACGATGCTTAACATCAACTTGTTTCTAATTTAGAGTTGGAGAGAATTGCCCAGGGCACTATCATGTTAGGCCACTGGCCCATGCATACACTAGCGAGGTGTTTCAGAGGCAGACCTTGAATGCTTCACATTTTAACTAGTGGCTGATTCTCTATGTACCACTTTACACAGCTGAGTGGCATGGTAGAACTCTGGACCTGGAGGCAGGAAGACCTGAATTCAAGCCCTAGTTCCAGATATTTACACAACCTCTCTGGGCCTCAAGATTGTCTCTTGTAAAATGGAGATAATTATAGCACTGATCTCACAGTGTAGTTGTGAGTATCAAGTTAAATGAGATAATATGTGTCAAGTGCTTTGCAAACCTTAATGTGCTGTATAAAATGAGCTGCTATAATTAATAAAATTATTATTACTTCTACTACCACTATATCATGCCATGTCTTGCTCTAGGTAATACAAAGATCCAATGCTTAACCTTGTAGGAGTTCACAATCCACAGAGGTGAAGTCGACTTTCCTTTCATCCCCACTTTGGCTCAGAAATGATGGAGCAGACCATATTCACGAAATGAATGAGGTATAGCCCATGAGAGAGTATGCATGTATCACTATCACTGTATGGACTTCCAGAGAGAAGAAAGTTAACCCAGGTTCACTCCTTAATAACAGCATGGATGCTCTGACTATTCACTAGCCTGTTAGCACTCCATGGCTCATTCTCCTGTTACCAATTTCCACTTCAGTTCATACCATAATAAGTTTCTTTCAAATCAGAGTCCATCAAATACATCTTCCCATTTATAATGCCACTTACTGTCTCTCCCCTCTATTACAAAAGTCTCTTTTGTGTGGCACACTATAATACAACCATTCTCCTAGAATACATTGAGGATATGGAATGCACTATTAAAATAAATTTTATCACTCTTATCCATTCAAGTTTATGTATGATCCATATGGCATTGCTCAAATACAGAAAGCATTCTGGTGCCTGTATGGAATTCATTGCTCATTATATGTTTTCCAGGCATCCCTTTCATTGCAAGAAACAAAATGTGACTTTGCTTAAATGAAACAGTGGACGTTGTAGGCAGAAAAGAAGGGAGATGTACATCCATTGCCAGAGGAGAGCCTGGCCCCAGAGCAGGCAGGGTGACTTTCATTGTCTGTGGACCCTGGCCAAGGGATGCTGACGTGGACAGTTACAGCTAAATTTCATTCTGTAGCTGTCCTTGAACCTCTTTGGAAGTGACTTTCCCTTCCCTCAGCTGCCATCTTGTCTTCATTCCAGATGTTGGTGTTATGTTGCCTTGGAATGTGGGGCCAATGAGGAATAGACAGACAAAATTCTATCTTTACAGATACCCAAGCTCAGTTGTATAGCCAGGAGGGGACTGGGGCTTGGTTGCCGTTGGATGCTTCCCCAGAATCAGGACATCTCCCTGTGGCCATCCCATAGCCCAATCGTCATGGATATTGTGAGGAAACCATAGCAAAACCTTTGGGAATTCTTCCTTCTCTTCTCTGTTGGCTACAAAACTGTGGCCCTTCACGGGGCTCTGATTTCACTAGCTTGCATACTTCCTCCATTGAGCAGAACTCAAGTTCTCCACTACTTACTAAATGGTTTGTGAGACATGCTGATTCTTTACCATGCAGCTACCCTGGTCCTTTGACACCAGACAAACGTGTCAGCTCTTTCAAAATCTTCCCAGCTTGCTAGGAGCTATCTGAGCTAATGTTCAATTAGCACATCCTATGGCCATTTCCATGCCAAGATAAACTACCAAAGAGGGATCTGGTGGTTAAAATAGTAAGAGAAAAGATACAGCTCCTGAAAAAGCCTAGAGGAGGCCATTGCAGAAATCTCTGGTGGATCTTAGTGCCAGTGAAGGAAATGCTTGGCTCATAGAGGGATCTTGTACACAAACAGGAGTACATAACCTCATGGCAAGTATGCAAAATAATTTTATTTGCTCAGCATTTATTAAGCACCTACTGTGTGCCAGGTCCTGTTCCAGGTACTGTGAATACAATGAAAATAAGTTACTACTCTCAAGGAGCTTGCATTATTGATATAAGGAGGCACTAGCTGAAAAGACCAGGCCAGTGGTTCTGAAGAAATACATTGCATATGCCTGTACAACAGAAAGACAGCCTGAAAGAGAAAGAAGGGTTAGGATGCCATGTTTGAATCCAGGCTCCGAGTCCCACCTCTGACACTCAGTATCATAGGATATTAGATTTGGAGCTGCAAGGGGCCTTGGAGGTCATAGGATCACCCCAGCAAGGGACCCCGGAGGCCATCAAAGCCAAAACCAATGAGGAAAGTAAGTGATGTCCCCAAGGTGGCACAGAAAGGAAGTGGCAAAGCTAGGATTTGAACCTGGATCTTCTGCTTCCAAATCCACACTGACCACTGGAGGATCCTGGGAAGTCATTTTTTTTTTCCTTTCTGATTCTCATTCTATTCATCTTCAAAATATTTGTGTAGAAATGTTTGGGAAAATGTGAATTATTTTCTCTTTACAGCTGTACAAAGCATTTCCTTTAGAATGACCCTGTGGGTAGGCTGTATGTTATGATTCCTGTTTTCTAGAAGAGGAAACTGAGGCTGAAAAACATCTGTTTGTTTTGACTCTCCAAGTCCATGACACCTTCGGCTCTGCTACAAGATCTCACAATGTAAATTAAGCTGCCGCTGCTTATTAAACCTTAGAGGAGTCTCCTCTTATTGGGATTAAGCACTGAGCACTCTTCCAGTGCTTTTCAATAAACTCACAGTATGAAAGCTGCAATACAATTTTAGCTGGATTATTTGCAGTTCTCTGGACCTGCCACTTACCATGTTCACCCTGTAACCCTGTTTTATCTCCCTCACAATCTCTTCTTAAGGAAGAAAATGGCCAGGTCTCCCAAATGGCACAATACCTCATTAATGACATGTGTGCCCTGAGTTGTGCCTGGAAGGCCCCCCTCTTCATTTGTTCAATACCTGACCTTTCACAGAGTAAGCCTGCAGGGCTTTCACTTGTTTTGCTTTTGAATTGTCAAATGTCATGTAGAGTACTTCCCAGGACCTGACTTGATGGGTTAGTCTAACCTTGGCAGGTCACAGATGAAGTCATGACAACTCCAAAGGGCCATGGGGCTTAGACTGGGGATTGACAAGGGAGTGCCAGGGAAGGAGGGCAATTATGTATGATTCCACTTTCCCTCATATAGGATAGACTTCCAAATGAACCAATTTCAATGTTTCTGTTGATAAGTCAAAAGCTAAGAAAATCAGGTACTCCAGACCCACACCCCTGACTCACAGAATCCCACAGCAAGACTCTCCTCCCCAATATTACAACCAAAGGTCATGCAGTCTCCTCCTGAACGAATCCACTACCTCTAGAGGCTGCCCATTCCACTTTGGTGTAAGTGTAATTGTTAGGGAAATTTCCCTTACATTGAACCTAAATGTTATATAATTCACCCACTGTTCCTGGCTCCAGTTTCTTGGACCAAACAGAAAAAAGTCTAATCCAGGAGTGGGGAACCTGTGCCCTCCAGGCCATATGTGGCCTTCCAGATCCTTGGATGTGGCATTTTGATGGAGTCCAAGTTTTACAGAACAAATCCCTTATTAAATCTTAAACCATTCTGAACTCTAATTGATAAACTCAAGACCAAACAGAATGTATTTTCTACTACATTCATGTGCTAATAAGTTACAAATAAAAGTCAGTCTTCAGTAAATTCCTAGCAAATGCTAAAAATTGAGTCTTGGTCATAGGTAAAAACAGCAAAGTAGACTCATGGGTAATGGAAATCTTAGAAACTTGGAATTCTCTTGAGAGTATTTTGTTTTACCTCGGTAAGTTTCCATAGGCTACTCATTCATTCATTCAGCAAATATTCAAGTATTTGTTGAACCATTATGTGTAAGTCTGTGCTCTAAGTAAGAGAAGATATACAGCATAGAATTACAGGATTTACAGCAGGAAAGGACCTTTAAGACCACTTTTTTCAATTGCCTCATTTTACAGAAAAGGAAATTGAGGCTCCAAGAGGGAAAATGCCCATGGTCACATAGGCAGTAAGCTAGCAATAGTAAGGCGACATAAGTGGTAAAGCAGCTGTGTGACTTTGGTCAAGCCCGTCAAAGAACCTCAGTTTTCTTGTTTTAAAAATGGAATGATACTTGCAATTGGTAACTTGTTGGGGCTGTCATGATTTGAACACTGTGAAGACTGAAAGAAACTTGAATTGTCATCATAAACCAGGATATTGTGGCCAAGCACAGTACTAAGGTAGCTGAGAGTTGGGATGGATCACATCTCTTTGGAGGGATGGGGGAACAGAGGCAGCATTTTATCAGAGCTTTGAGGATGAGTTGTAAGGTGCCAGGCAGAGGTAATGAAAAAATATGTGGAGAGGGAGAAGGAGGAAGGGCAGGTGGAGGCCAGTCATGGGAAAGGTCCAGATTGTTTGCTTTGGCTACAACTTTGGGAATGTGAAGGGAAGTAGTAAGAAATAATGTTAGATCAGTAGGTCAAAGTCAGGTTGTGGAGGGCCTTGAATGCCAGAGTAAGTGTAAGGATATTTAGTCTCTTTTCAATGAGAATGTATTTATTTAATACTTTTATTTTATTTTTCAATTTACTTTTTCATTAATTTGTTTTCAGTTTTCTACAATCACTTCTATAAGTATTAGATTTGCTCCCCTTCCCTCTTCCCTCCTTCCCCCCTTCTTTCCTCCTTCCTCCCCAAGATGGTGTGCAATCTTATATGGGTTCTACACATACATTATTTCTTTATATATATATTTATTTTATTTGCTTTCAGTTTTCTATTGTCACTTCCATATGTCTTAGATTTTCCCCCTCCCTCCTCCTCCTTCCCCCTTCCTCCTTCCTCCTTTCCTTCCTCCCCAAGATGGCATGCAATCTTATATAGGTTCTACACATACATTCTTATTAAATGCATTTTTGCCTTAGTCATGTTGCATTGAAGAATTAAAATGAATGGGAGAAACCATAAAACAAAATGAAACAAAATATAACACAAGAGAAAATTGTCTGGTTCATGCTGCAATCCATATTTCATAATTCTTTCTCTAGATGTGGATAGCATTTTGCCTCAAAAGTCCATTGGGAATGTTTTAGGTCCTTGCATTGCTGTAAAGGACTAAGTCTACCAGAAAAATTCCTCACACATTGTGGTTGTTACTGTGTACAATGATCTCCTGGCTCTGCTCCTTTCACTCAGCATCAGTTCATATAAGTCCTTCAAGGCCTTTCTGAAGTTATTACTTATCTTCTTCCTGTTTTATCATGTTAGTCAGTCTGATAGGTGTGATGTGGTATCTCAGAGTTCTTTTGATTTGTATCTCTCTAATCAATAGTGATTTAGAGCATTCTTTTGTATGATTATATTTATCGTTAATTTCTTTCTCTGAAAACTGCCTGTTCATATCCTTTGACCATTTATCAATTGGGGAATGACTTGCATTATTGTACATTTGACTCAGTTCTCTATATTTTAGAAATGAAGCCTTTATCACAGACACCAGTTGTAAAAATTCTTTCCCAGTTTTCTGCTTCCCTCCTAATCTTGGTTACATTAGGTTTGTTGGTGCAAAAACTTCAATTTAATGTAATCAACGTTATCCATTTTGCACTTCATGATGTTCTCCATCACTTATTTGGTCATAAATTTCTCCCTTCTTCATCAATCTGACATGCACTATTCCTTGCCCCCCTAATTTATTTATAGTATCAATCTTTATATCTAGATCATGTATCCATTTGTACTTTATTCTTGTGTACGGTGTCAGGCATTGGTTTATGGCCCAGTTTACACCACACTGTTAACCGGTTTTCCCAGCAGTTTTTGTCAAACCATCAGTTCTTATCCCAGAAGTTGGAGTCCCTGGGTTTATCAAACAGTAGATTGCTATATTCATTGACTACTGTGTCTTGAGTACCTAACATATTCCACTGGTTTGCCCCTCTATTTCTTAGCCAGTACCAAGTGATTTTGATTATTGCTGTTTTATAATACAATTTGAGATCTGGTAAGGCTGGGCCCCCTTCCCTAGCATTTCTTTTCATTAATTCCCTTGATATTCTGGACCTTTTGTTCTTCCAGATGAATTCTGATACTACTTTTTCTAGCTCTAGAAAGTATTTTTCTGGTAGTTTGATTGGTATGGCACTGAATAAGTAAATTAATTTAGGTAAAATTGTTATTTTAATTATATTAGCTCAGCCTACCTACTAGCAACTGATGTTTTTCCATTTACTTAGATCTGACTTTATTTGTGCGAAAAGTGTTTTCTATTTGTGTTCATAGAGTCCCTGGGTTTGTTTTGGCAGGTAGACTCCCAGATATTTTGTGGTATCTACCCTAGCTTTAAATGGGATTTCTCTTTCTATCTCTTGCTGTTGGGCTTTTTTTTAGTAATATATAGAAATGCAGATGATTTATGTGGTTTTATTTTGTAACCTGCAACTTTGCCAAAGTTGTTTATTATTTCAAGTAGACTTTTACTTGATTCTCTAGGATTCCCTAAGTATATAACACCATATCATCTGCAAAGAGCGATAGCTTAGTTTCTTCTTTGCCTATTCTAATTCCTTCAGTTTCTTTTTCTTCTCTTACTGCTAAAGCTAACATTTCTAGTACCATATTGAATAACAGTGGTGATAATGGACATCCTTCTTTCATCCCTGATTTTGTTGGAAATGCATCTAGCTTATTCTATTGCAGATAATGCTTGCTGATGGTTTTAGGTAGATATTGCTTATTATTTTATGGAAAACTTCTTTTATTTCTATGCTCTCCAGTGTTTTCAACAGGAATAAGTGTTGTATTTTGTCAAAAACTTTTTCTGCATCTATTGAGATAATCATTGTTTCTGTTAGTTTTGTTGTTGATATGATCAATTATGCTGATAGTTTTCCTAATATTGAACCAGCCCTGCATTCCTGATATAAATCCTACCTGATCATAATGTATTATTCTCATGATAAGTTGCTGTATTCTTTTTCCTAATATCTTATTTAAAATTTCTGCATCTATATTCATTAGAGAGATTGGTCTATATATTTTTTTCTCTGTTTTGGCTCTTCCTGGTTTAGGTACCAGAACCATATTTGTATCATAAAAAGAATTTGGGAGGATTCCTTCTTTACCAATTTTCCCAAATATTCTATATAGTATTGGAATTAACTGTTCTTTAAATGTTTGATAGAGGACATCATGAAGTGCAAAATGGATAATTATAATTTTGATTACATTAAATTGTTTTGATATCTCTTAGAACTTGAGGCTTTTTGTATTGGGGCCTCTGGTTCTTTCAGCTGAAAGCTAAAATGCCACAGTTTACCTGTTGCTGAGCTGGCTGGTTTTCCAAAGCAGAGGCCAGGGGAAGTCTTTCTGAGTTTCCCCAGAGTTACCCTGGAGCTAGCTGTGTTAAGTGTAGGGAAGGGGTGGTCTGGCCACAGGAAGTTTTTTCTGAGCTAGAGCTCAGACAGGCTCAGGGGCTGTGCTGATGTCGGCCCAATTCCCCTGGCTGTGCTGAAGCACAACTGGGGTCCTAGGGTTGACGATTAAGGGCCCCACCCCTCTGGGGCTCAGGATGTCCTCCCGGTTTGCTGAGGTAGCATTGTCTGGGACAGTTCTGGTTCTGCACTGGTCCCCTTCAGCCACAACAAGAGTGACTCCTCTTGTGATTTTCCTAGCCTCATGGGCTAAGAGACTGTTTACCTCTTTGGCTGATCCCACCGTTCCAGGCTTTTTATTGAGGAAATTTTCTCTGGGCTTTTCAAAATCAACAAGGGGAGTGGGAGAGCGCTTACACATCACTCCACCATCTAGGCTCCCAGAAGTTCAAGTAGGTGATTTACAGACATTTACACTGTGGACTGATAGTCTCTGATGCAGTTGTTGCTGTTACCTGGGGTTCTGGGCTTCTCTTGCATTCAGTTCTCCTGGGCTCCCATGCTGGGCTGATATGTTTCAGATCCTGCAGTGCTGCTTCTTCCCCTTCAGACTGCTGGGGAATTCCTGCTTAGCTTTGCTACAAAGAGGTCTATGCTGGTACAACCTGGGCACTGTAAGTTCCTCCAGCTTCATGCAACAGATCCTTCCCATCGATCTTCCAGGCTTCCCTGGGCTGGAAATCTGCCACACTGTCTTCTATTAGATTCTGCCATTCTAAAATTTGTTCAGATTCTCTTTTTAGAGGTGTCTGAAGGAGTTTATCATACAGCTTAGGTGAGTACTTGCTTTCACTCCTCTTCTTGGCTCCACCCCCCCCCATTTAATGATTTTAAACTGAATAGGGGGATACAATTGATAAAGGGTAAAAGAGTATGAACAGATAGTTCACAAGAAAAAATCAAAGCTATCACGTAAAAGTCACTATCAAAGAAATAAAAATTAAAAGAACTCTGACATACCACCTCACAAGTGTCAGATTAGCTAACACGACAGGAAGGGAAAATGACAAATGTTGGAGGAGATGTGGGAAAATTGGGACTTGAATATACTTTTGGTGAAGTTGTGAAGTGGTCCAATCATTCTGGAGAACAATTTGGAGCTACCCCCAAAGAGCTACTATGCATACCCTTTGACTCAGCAATGCTACTATGAGGTCTGTATCCCAAAGAAATCAAAGAAAAGGGGAAAAGATAGATACGCACAAAAATATTTATAGCAGTTCTTTTTGTGGTGACAAAGAATTGGAATTTAGGAGAAGGCCCATCAATTTGGGAATGGTTGAACAAGTTGGAGTATACAATTTTGATGGAATGCTATTGTGCTATAAGAAATGAGAAGCAGGATGCTTTTAGAAAAACCTGGGAAGACTTACATGAACTGATACAAAGTGAAGTAAGCAAGACCAGGAGAACATTAAATGTCAATATTGTAATGATGCTCCATTATGAAGGACTGTGAAAGAACCCAGGCAAAGGTCCAAGACAATTTGGAAAGACCCATAGTGAAAAATATTATTTACCTCCAGAGAGAGAACTGATGAACTATGCCTGCAGATTAAAAGGTATATTTTCACTCTTTATTTTTCTGTGGGTATATGTTGGTTTTGCAATATGTCTATAATGTTTTGCATGACTTTACATTTATGATAGATAACATAAGGCTTGTCTTCTTAAAAGGTCAGGGATGGGTAAGGGGGGAGGGGCAGGAGGGAGGAAGAGAATTTAGAACTCAAAACTTTTAAAAATGAATGTTTAAAATTTTAAATATAATTGGGAAATATTTAACAAAATACAAAATAAACAAACTGGGGGTCAGGTGTGGAGTGGTTATGTGTAACACATGAGAAATACTTCCACACTCTTAGCATCTTTGATTTTACTGGCCTCAGTACTCCTTCGATCGCGGCAGGTCATGATCCCTCCAAACCTTAGGAGGCAAGTTTTCATGGTCACGCAAACCCATCATCTGGTGCCTAGTCTTCTGATGACAATCTTTTTTGGATTTACCTTGGCTGGCCACATATAAATAATAATAATATAACTGGGTATTCTTTTTACCTGCGGCAAGAGCAGTTTCGATTGGTAGGCACCTGAACATGAATGTGGTCATATTGGAGGATAGTCTTCACCTTCAAGGATTAGATGAGGAAGGAGGCCCTGGGATTAATTATATTGTGTGATATATCATTATAGCCTGGGGAAAGACCTTGGGGTGAGGAGATACGATCACCATGGGGAGGAAGCATGCTCCATGCTCATCATACTAGTTATGGCACTGGAAACAGACCCATCCTTGAAGCCCTGCCAGAGCTTATGATCCAATTGCAGAGATTTTGGCCCCCTCTACACTACACTGAGGTAGCAAGGGTAGAATAGGAAGGGGTAGAGGTAGAAAGCTGTAGATTATTGAATATTCATGCCATAGAATCCTCTTCAAAAAGTCAAAACAGCTTCTCAATTAAAATGTATAATTACCTATGTACAATTACTCAGTCCAGTCTTTATCAAGAAGCAGCTCCATCTGTCATGACTGTCACTGACAGGGAACCACACTGGGAAGGCATATTGTAAGAGTGGTGAAGCTTCAGTAAATGTCACCTGAGAATCTGAGGAAACTTTGTAGAGAAAAGTTAAAATCCAATTCAATCAAGGAAGGGAAAACAGCTGAACTTCCCTTTACAGAAAAACAAAGCAAGTTGGAAGGGAACAGCCATGGGCTTTACTATGGGCATGTATTGGGAGGGTGCTCAAAAGTAAAAAGTTTCAGGATCCATCATTCACAACTAAATGTTAAAAAATCAGTCTAAAGGCTGAATTTATCTTAAGTTACAACGAGTAGGTGTGGGCTAATGTTTCAGGGCATGTGATTGCAGCTGCTGGTCATTGGGAGTATTTTGCTAGCTTTATGAAGAACAGAAATGAGATGGATGTCATTTCAATGCCAATCAGAATATATGCTTAAAACAACAATAATAGCAAATGTCCCATTCCCATGGTGTAGAGGAAAACACCCAAATATTCATAAGAATTCAACAATTCCACTATACCTGGGTCCAGCCATCATTAAGGACAGAACAGTTGCCCACAATCAGCCAACTGTAACATTGAGCCATCACAATTTAAAATATTTTTGTAAGTATCAAATAATCAGAGTCTCCAAACTATGTGGAATGAAAAACTTTTGAAATATAGAGAATTAGGATGAAGATATTAAAACCGTGTGGGAAGAGGATGCAGCACATGTCAGTGCTGTCATCTTTTCTATTCCTGGACCACTCCATTCGATACCTATGTTACAGTTGACTGATTATGGGCAACTGTTCTGTCCTTAATGATGGAGAAGATAAAAGACATCTAGATACTTGGATTTAATTACAACCCATAGTCATTTTACAGTTGGCAGACCAAGTTAAATATATAACAGTAATGGCAATAAGAATAACTTGACTTCGGGTGCTTTCCATCTGAATCTAAACAAAAAAAATGTGAGAGAAAAATCTGACAATAATGCAGATGAGGGAAACGAAACTCAGGAAAGTGAGATAGTGCCACAGCTAGAAAGCAGAGAGGCTGAAACCACTACAACCCAAACATGTCTCTATTGCAAAGCATATGGTATTTCAGACAGATGTATTGCACAGTTATTCACATGCGAAATTTTTCAGGCATTGGGTGCCAAGTACAGGGTTGATCACAGTTACAGCCCTTGCTACTCCTAAGAAGGAACACATTTCATTTTATTAGGATTTAAATATAATTTATTCATTCTGGAACAGACCCCCAGAGAATAGGCTCTAAGGTTAAGGAACCTAGTCCAAGAGAAATTTTGCCAGAAAGTCAATTATCAAGTTTGAAGTCCATTTAGCTTGGACTGGGTAGACTTTCCTCATACTTCTAATTCCTTGCAACCCCATTCTTGGTATTTCTATGTGTTTTTCTTTCCAATCATCCTGAGAAAACGTATGCTTGGGATCAAGGGTATTTACAGTGTTTGCAGTGGGGGGAAGGCTAGAGGCTACAGATGCTGTAGATGGGCAGAAAAGGGAGAGGGAGAGTATGCAGCAGACCTCTGAACCCATGGAAGCACTTGGGCTCAGGGACCAAAAAGGCATGAGTTTAATATCCCCATTATGAATATAGTAATATTTTAGGATGCATCAAGGGAAAGTATTAAGCTAGGATGAAGCCCTGGAGGAAGGAAAAATGGTCCCCCTTCCCACTCAGTGACAAAATAACCCCTTAAAGAACCTTACATGATCAGCAAGGTTGAATCTTTCTACAAGTTATCTTATTCCTTCCTCTAAAGGAAGTCATCAGTGCTAACAGATTAGGGTGTTATAGGCACAGCCATTAGACTTACTGCAGGCATTCGTAACTGGGAGAAGCAGACCAGAAGCCTAATATAACCAAGTCTACTTTTCATAAAATTTTGGGGTATTTTTCTTCACACAGTAGCATATAAATGAGTTTACTTTCTACAACAACAAAAAAATCCACAAAATCCACCCTTTGCAGCAAGTGTTTAAATAAACAAGGAGCCTACCTAAGTACAGTTTAGGACTTTGCCACTAACTTAACTGTTTTAATATCTACTTCTCTTATTATTTGCTTGTTTTCCATTCTTCCATCTAAGGTTTCTTCAGGCCATTTTCACAGCTTCTGGCCTCATTCTTCCAGCTGGTACTTAGCTCCTACTAATTACCTATTTAACATTACTTTTGCTATTTACTTTGAACACCAAATACTCCCAAGTGGCTCTTAATGTCTCCCAGGCTTAACTCTCTTCCCCACAGTCCAAGCCTCCAACACTTCTTTCTCCATTCTTCTATGAGTAGATCTGAATTGTTCTATAAAAGGGGATGAATATATTGTCACTGCCTCCCTCCAGCTGTTCCTAGCCCTTCCTAAGAGATTGACTACATCTGTTTTACCACCAGGCTTCAATCCAATCCAACAAGCATTTATTAAGCATCTGTGATGTGCAAACCCCTGTATTATGTGGCTACAAAGACAAAAGGGAAACATAATCCCTGCTCTCAAGGAGCTTCCATTTTTCTGAGTCATCCAATATATAAACAGATCAGTAAGTACGAGAAAATATGAGGAGGGAATCAGCACTAATGACCTGTCTGATCAGGAAAGGTTTTAAGTAGTAGGGAAACTGAGTCTTAGAGAAAGTTAAAGATTCTGAGAGAGTCAGTGTAGAGGGAGGATGTTCTAGGCATATGGTTCTTAAGGGGAAGGGTTGCTTCTCATTCTGGTTTTGTTTCCACAATGCCTGGCACACAGTTGTGGATTAATAAAGGTTTGTTGAATTGAACTGAATTAAAAGGCATGGAAATAAAGGATGGAATTTTGGGTTCAGGGAACAAGGGTTTGGCTATAACAGGATTTGTGAAGGAGGATGGAACCCCTCAAACAAAACATGAAGTAAACAGCATTAAACAGATTTCTCTCACAAGGAGCAAGCTTTCTATGTAAGATGATTTCACAATCTGCCCTGAGAATGAATGGGCAGAGATGGGGCCTAGACTGTCTGAGAGTAGCCATACACATGGGCCTTCTATAGGGAAATTGACCAGGTGGCCACTTGGGAGAACGAACAAGCCCTGGGGCCACCTAATAAATTATCTATTGGCAGCTGACAATCTTCCTTCTTAATCCTTCAAGATTCCAGTTTCACCTTCAGCAGGCCTTCCAGAATGAGCCAGCCCTGTGGTCCAAAGGGCTCCCCTAACTAATGTTAACAGACCCATTGTGATCTGAGCACATGATAACTTTATGACAGTGTTGTGGATAATGAATGCATGCTCTAGCAATTAATGAGTATATGTTAAATGTTGGGAAAATGTTATATCCTATATTACATGAATACATTAGAATTATATAAGAAATGTACAATTATCTCCCTTCAAATGGTCTATGCAGATAAAGAGTCCTAACTCAAAGGGCTTGAGGGGAGAGGGATGAGGAGAGAGAACAATGATCCATGAAGTATATACTTGAAATGGACTCCATTGAAAATGTCCCTTTGGCCCAGGCCAAGTGAAAGATCTGTGATGGTGCTTGCACTTTCTGCATGTATTGCAAATGCATTTTATATAGACATATAGTGGGACTTGCCCTAATCCTTACTTTAGATGCCATTTTTATTCATCTTACTGTGGGTCACTGGCTAGCCACTGAAGTATCTAACTCTAGAGTGATTTTCCTTGCCAAATGTCTAGCCCAGAGTCACTGCTCATTCAGAGCCTCAAAGAAACCTTTAATTCAAGGGATACAAAGAGAAATGCAAGGGAATCTCTGTCTTCATGAAGATGATGCATACTGTAGGAAACACTTTATGTAGGTAAATGTAGCTGGATTATACAGTATGAAGAGGAGAGTAAGAATTAAGAAGACTGGAAAAATAAGCAGGGACCAGATTATGAAGAACTGTGAGTTCCAAACACAGGGTTTTATATTTAACCCTTAAATGGAAAGAGTTAATTGACATTTAATGAGCAGTTAAGTGATGTGGTCAGACCTGCACTTTAGAAAAATTACCTTAGAAGGTGAGCAGAGGTAGATTGGAGAAGCAATAACTCTCAATATGCTCTTCTGTAAAAGCATCTTTTCCCACTTGGTGTGCAGGCAAATAATGTTCTTTTATTAAAATAGTACACTCCTTC
>JAQQSK010006826.1:0-14253 GCA_028658325.1 Potorous gilbertii
AAAAAGGAAATGGAGCAGGTCTAAGGTTTCATGCCAATCAAAGTGGGAGGGTAGTGCTGTACTTCCAGCCCAGGCAAGATAAGGAAACACAGTCCTGCAAACCTTAAAGCACGACATAAACGTAAGCTCTTATCACTATCATTATCTCGGCTATTGTTATTACATAAAGGACTGCCAATTGGAGGAGAGAAACAGGACCAGAGCCAAGTGGCAGCCTTGATCCAAAGATCCTGGAGCTTGACATAATCAGAGACAGGGCAAGACTCTTCACAGATCTCTAGCCTGTCCCCAAGAGAATTCTTTAGAGCTCCTTGATTTAGATATCACTGAACCCTAAACTTCTTTCAGGGGGGTCATGTGGTCTGAAACAACTATAGAGGCTGAGTTTAGTTTACAATGCCTCTAAAACCTGTAAGGGAATGTAGTATCAACTTGATGTTCACCGTGTCTATGGTGGCCATGGACATACCAGTGCAATTCTAAATCACAAAATACCACAGACTAGCCACATGAAAGACAGGATCAAAACATTCATTCAGATATCACAAAGTCAAATCCATCATAGTAACAAAGACATCTATACACAATAGCAATGCAGAGGCAACACTAGCCTCAAGCCTTCCCCTGCTAGGTTTCCCACAAACCAGCTCCCTTAAGCAAAATCATAAACAAGCTCTCTCCCTCACACTAGCCAACTGCCTACTTCCCTGTATCCTTCAGTTATGACTAGACTCTCTGACCAAATTTTCTCTCAGGCCTGCTATAGCTCTGCTTCCTTCGGTTCAACACTTCCTACTCCATTCATCAAGCAACCTTCCCCCACCACAGGCCCCATGTGACTCAGACTTCCATATAACCTTCCTTTGGTTCAACACTTCCTATTCCATTCATAAAGCAACCTTCTCCCACCACAGGCCCCATGTGACTCAGACTTCCATATAACCCAGGCAGGCCACATGGACCTATCAATGAATAGGAAAGATCTTCCCATTCAAATCACCATTATAGGGAATTGTACCTATTCGTGCAAGGGTGCAAAGAAGGATTCCCTCTTATGTTGCTTTATGTCTAAAATTATTTTTGCTATTGAATCAAAGACTCTTGTGTGGTCTTGTGTGGTCTGGTACTAGAGAATATTGTGTTGGTGAGGATTTGGGTTCCTCTTTGCATAATGTATTACCCAATAAAACTCACACACACACACACACACACACACACACACACACACACATATACACTCACACTGAAACTAGTAAAAGTCACACGAGGCCTTCTAGAACCAAGAATGTAACTGTTAGATTACTAATATATACCACCCCAGTCATTACAGAGAATTGGAATGCATTGTAAATCCCCTTGTTCATAAAAGGACTTTGTGTCCCAATGTATAAGAGGTAAATCATCTCCTGGAAATGATAGACAGGGTAGGAGGGTAGGACTGCAAGTCAAAGACAAAGATTGTGAGCTCACCTCTACTTTCTCAGGACTTCACTTTCATTTTTTTCAGCTCCAATTTATCCTTCTGTAAACATTTTAGTATGAGTGGAAGCTTTAAACAGAAAATTAATAGAAGTCTGGTTGTTATTAAGCACACCTGCAGTCCTGTGATTTTGCAATTTATTTCTTTTATCTAGAGATGCAGAAAAGCACTGAGAAACCTGAAAAATTGTGCTCTCCCTGGAAAGAATCAGTCCACTCCCCCTATCTGTAGGGTATTTTGAAGACTTGAAGTCATTGGTTCACACCTTTTACTGATCATGATTGCTATTGAATGAGGTTATAGACAGATCAAGCTTAACAGTGAGATTTAGTCCTCTGAAAGTGTAACATAATAGAATACAACTGTGTTGTGGCTGACACAGCTTATTCAGTTCAAAGGTTTATCAAAACCCTTTACAGATTAATGAGTTAAAAACTGGTTGTGACTGTGAAGGTAAAGGAGCAACCTAATTATGTCCTCTGCAAATCAAATACTGCTGCTTGCATTGCCTAAATCTAATTTAGATATTTATACACTTTCTAAATATAGAAAATTAGAATTATCCATTATCCAGAGCTAGCCATTCAATTAACAAGTAGATAAATACTAAAGAGCCCAATCTTGATAGATCAGCAATTCAGGGATGAGGCTAGATCAGGGACAAAGACAGCCACATACCACTCTAAGGCACAAATGTGCAAGAAGCATCTCATCTCCTTGGAGAACTATGTTTCCTCTGGGTGAAAGAAGCTCTACTTTCGATGACTTTAAGGAATATCAAAATCACCCCATTTTCAAAGGTTCATGCAGCCACTCTTTTCTTGACAAACTTAATCAATTTTAATAAGAATGTGTCTACTCAACAGATAGAGACTTAGAAAGTGTGTGTGTGTGTGTGTGTGTGTGTGTGTGTGTGTTTCATTTATGTAACTAATGAATTTGTGGTTCAGATTCCCCCAAATGTCTAACTTCTTCCTGATTTCTTTTGATGGCACAACTTCCTTTTGGTCAACCAAGTTAAAACTTTTTGAGTCATCTCTGCCTTTTTCCTGGTCATTACCAAGCCTTCCATCCAAATAGTTGCTAGATCCTGTTCATTCTACCTGTGTAGTATTTTCACATGTATCCTGTCCTCTTCTTTTAATGCTACTATCAATCTCTTTCAGAGCCATCTCTTTCATGAGGTACTGTAATGACCTCTTACTTGACCTTCCTACTATCGATCTCTCAATTTTCTAACATAGTCTTTACTCAGAAAAAAATTATTCCTAATATACAAATCTGATCAAGCCACACCCCCATTCAAAACCCTTCTGTAGCTATCCACTATGTATAGGACAACATATAAACTCTTTATTTTGGCATTTAAAGCCCTTTTAATCTTAGTTCCAACATACCTTTCCAACTTTATTTCAGTCCAATTTTGTTTATAAGTTCTATATCCCAAAATAGATTATTCCCATACTTTTCCCACCTTCTTTTATGTATTTGCAAAGCAACCTTCCATGCCTAGAATGAGCTACTCCCTAACACACTATCCATATTTCCATCCATTTAATTTCTTTCTTCAAGGCCCAGTTTATGTTCCACTTCCTCCATGAAACCCTCCTGGCTCTTTCAGATGAAACTAGTTGTTCCCTCCTCAAATTTCTTACAGAACTTTGTCCAAATTGCTACTTTGTCCCAAGTCACATTAAAGATGGTATCTCCTATGTTGTAAGTACATAAACATGTAATTGTAAGTTTCTGTCTACCTTGTGCCAAGCACAAAGAAAATATTAAATAAATACTTGTTGATTGACTTACCAAATAAGTGATTGGCTACCTTGGATTCTGCCCTCCTCACCCCACCCCATCATCCCCTTACTCATATCCCAGATATCACAAGAAGCAACTCAAAGTGACTTAATACTCCTTTCCAGTTGACTCCATTGAGGTTTATGAAGACCAGTGGTTCATTGTAGGAACAAAATAGGGACTATGCTAAGCCTCTAGACCAGGGCTGGGGAACCTATGACCTTGAGGCCCCATGTGGCCTTTTAGGTCCTTGGGTAAGTCCAAGTTTTACAGAACAAATCCTTTTATTAAGGGGATTTGTTTTGTGAAGTTTGGATTCAAAGGGCCACACATGACGACCTAGAGAATCACATGTGGCCTCAAGGCCACAGGTTCTTCACCCTTGCTCTACACTCATGAGAAATGCTGAAGCAGGCAAAAAGCACACTGCCTAGGCAGTGGAGCAGAGAGGACATCTGGTTGTGAAATTCATCCTGTCACAATCCAGAGACAGAATTGGAAGATGAAAGAAGTGATAATCTTGGTAGGGACAAGAAAGAAAATGAAAGAGAGATCCCTTGATCCCTAACACATTGGAAGACACAAGGAAACCAAGTATTTCCAGCCAAGACTAGGGAGTTCAGAATTATTCCTTCCCCATTAACTATTAGATAGGCTTCTGAAAAGAATCTTCCCCTTTGGACCTAGAAGATTATGATTTCTAACATTCTGTTTTAGAATGTAGGCAGTACAACACAGGTTAAGCTGGAAAAAGAACCATGAGAAGAAATGCTAACAGGGAAAATCAAGTATTGTCATGTGCTATTAAGTGACCCTTTTTCAAAAGAAAAGACAATTACTCAACACCTCCTCTGGAAATCTTTCTTTAATCCTTTAATATTTCTTTTTAAATTTGTACCATTTCAAAAAATATAATTTTTTAAATGATGGATCTTAAATTTAATAATCTATTATAATTTTTTTCCTTCATTGAAATTTTGATGATGTCATATTGCATAATGTAACCATGGAGTATTTTATGGTAAGCAAGTCATTACACACACACCTATTCCTGCCATTGCATGCTGGAGTCCTCAAAAATGTACGTACACTTGCCTACCAACCCTTGCATGTTAAGACATGTTAGCAGACTTGACCACCAATAGACTATAACTTGCATTTTATGTGTTTATTTGGAAAATAATGTAATCACTGCAACTTTGACTCTGTTACACAACAGATGAAATAAGTATGAATATTTTTTCAAAATGTTCTTCTCTTTCCTTATGTTTCCACTGCCCCCTTATTTTTATTCAATGTCCCCCAATTTTACCCAAGGCTACTATAATCCCTGGATCATTCAGTACCCCCACAGGGGGTGCTATTGCCCACTTTTGGGACTTCTGGTAGGAAGTATGAAGAGTAAACACTGAAATCCTTCCTAGAACATGACTGCAAGAGTTTGAGCTATACAGACCTTAGAAGGAATATTACCTATGGACAAGGATTATTATTTTACACAAACTCTGTTGGGAATTGTGCTTGGCTTCTTTGACCTATAAGAAAGTCACTTTCCTCCTCCCTTCCTTCGTTTTTTTTCTATTTTATGTTCCATGTACTTGCAGTTGAAGTTTGGTGACAGTACAGTAGATGGTGTCACATCATGAAATTCCCAAACTGTCTCGGTGGAGACAAGAAGCCAGAGAATTGAGAAGATTCTAATGTTCACCCAGATCTTTCAGGTTATGTGAGAACATCTAAACAAAGGATACAGTCATTATTTGCATTTGTCTGTTCATTAGACCAGAATCTCACTGAGGACAAGTGCCCTGTTCCTTTTTTTAACCTTTGTATCCCTGGTGCTTTGAACAATACATTGCCTGATAGATTCTTGTTGAACTGAATTTCAGTCTTAATCAAATCCTCAGATCTACCTTTCCACCCATCCCATTTCCTTCACTTAAAATGGATAATTCATTCATGTTAAGACACATTTCATTGTTTGTTCTCTGACCTATATTCTTCTTGCTGTTACCTCAATGACTAAAGTAGGGATGCAGCAAAAAAAAAAAAAATTAAAGCACGTAACCAGTGGAAATGTAATTCAAGTCAACATTTATTAAATGTTTGCCTTGCCTGTATTGCACTAGACATGGTGAAAGATAAATGAAGCAATCAATCCTTGACCTAATCAAAGAGCCTTCTATCAGAACGAGCAATGGATTTTTAGTCAGAGGATTGAGTTCACATTCTAATTTTTCTATCTTATCCAAACTTAGTAAACCATCACTTACCCTTTCTGGGTCTCATTTTTCTCATATGCAAAATGAAGGGATTGGTCCAAATAATCTCCAAATGATCTTTTTGCCTCTCAAGAAGGAAAGCAATGGCAAATCTGAACTGCATACTAAAAAGTAGAGACATCACCTTTCTATCCAAGGTCCATATAGTCAAAGCCATAGTTTTGCTGGTAGTAATGGAGTTTGACTATAAAGAAAGCTGAGTACTGCAAAACTGATACTTTCAAATGGTGGTGCTGGAAAAGATTTTTGAGAGTTTCTTGGACAACAAAGAGTTTGAATCAGTCAATACTTAAAGAAATTAATTTGGACTATTCACTGGAATCAAATGAAGAAGCTGAGACTGAAACTTAAACACTTTGGCCACATAAGGAGAAGGCAGGATTCATTGGAAAAGAACTTGTTTCTGGGAAAGACTAAAGACAAAAAGAGAAGAGGACAGCAGAGGATGAGATGGAGAGATGGTGTCATAGAAGCAACAAACACAAGCTTGGACATATTTCAGGAGACAACAGCAAACAGAAGGGCCTGGCCTGCTATGATCCAAGGGATTACACATGACTAAACAACTGAACAACAAAACCCATACCTAAATTTCTGACTTCATATTTAGAATATTCCCTATTCAGTGCCTTTTTAATATCTGTTAACTTTTCCCTGGAGGACTCCACAATATACTCAGTTGGGAAAACAAAAATGGCAAATCTTTTCTGTTTTGACTTTGAAAAAGAAATTTGGATGGATTAAACCTAGCAGGGAGAGGAAATCAAAATGTCTCCATTGCCTAGGCAATAGAAGAAAACCCGAAGTAAGGGATGTTTCCTAAGGTATTAAAGTAAACACTTAATTTTTCAAAATGAAATATAGATGTCCTCACACTTTCCAAGCTTCTAAGAGTTCAAGCTGCTTGGAACTTCCTCTCAACAAAGTCCCAAAGGGCTGAAATCCAAGGTCTCTGAAAGAGTATATTGCACTAGAGTTAACTTATCAATGAGACTTTCACACTGCTATAAGTTGGAAACTAGAATGCTGTTTTTTTAACAAAGCTGGGAACACACCAGCTGTTTAGTCAAAGAGCAATTGTTCCTATTTGTTTGTCATTCATAAGCACCTGCAGTCCCTATCTTATTCCAGGGAACTGTACCTACCTGCCAATCTTTAGTCACCCACACCCCAAAAGGATGCTTAAGCCTTCTGGGCTTTAAGATCCAACAGCTCTTATCAGATGACCAACCATCAAATTCCAGCTGTATTACGTAAACTCACTTACCTGTATGACATCCTATCATCTGGTTTACGCATCCCACTGTCCTTTACCTATTCCCTTGCCTATATAGTCAGACTAACCCTCTGCCCCTGACTTTCTGTCCAGTATAGTTCTTGAGCCACTGTTCCAAGATCTCCCTTTGCCTTTTATTTTCTGATTTGTCCAGTCATCCTATGGATTCATGGTACACTTATGCTCCCTTGGGGTTCTTAGCCAGAAGTCTATAACTTTTTTCTAATAATAATAATAAATCTCCATAACTATTTTGATAGGGAAGGGAGAGGAACAAGGGATTAAGCATTTATTAAGTACTTACTAAGAGCCAGGCGGGCACTATGCTAAGCACTTGGCAAATTTCATTTTATTTGATCCTCATAACAACCCTTATGATCTCCACGTTGCAGCTGAAGAAACTGAAGCCAAGAGAGGTTAAGTGACTTGCTCAAGTTCACAAAGCTTGTATCTGAGCCCAGATTGGTCTCAGGTCTTCCTGAGTCCAGACTCAGTGCTCTATTTTCTGCACAACTAGCTGCCTATATTAATATAATTGATTTCCTTTGAATTCCTATGTATTTTATTTTTTTCTTTAAAAACATCAAAACCTCATACCGCCAAAAGGGCCCATGATCCCAAAAGGATGAAGGAATGAACAATCTCTGAGTGACTTCTTACCTTTACCAATCAATCTACAAGAATTTATCCAGCACCTACTATGAGCTTAAGATAAAAAAAAATGAAGTAATCTTAACTTTCAAATAACTAACAAGAATATGCCTACAAGTGTCTATGGAATAAATCCAAGATAAGTCCAAAATAGTTAAATACAAAGTACATAAATTTGGCAGATAGATAGTAGATAGGCAGGTGGTAGACAGCAGGGCAATCCAGAAAGGCAAGATGTAGAAGATGGTGTTTTAGTTCATAAATTCTGAGGGGAAGGCCAAGAGCTAAATCTAATAGGTTTTTGAGAGTAGTTGCTAAATTTTCAATGTGAGCATTTACAACTCAGAAATCAGCAATCCCTTACAAATCAGGGCTTGATTTATTGTTTTTCTGATTATCTAGACTTAAAGAAAGTGTAAACTAGAACTATTAAGCTTAAAAGTGCATGCATACATTTCCCCCCAGGGGGAGCCCTATTGTTAAACATTTACCAGCACATACCCTTGAGAGAAAGTAAGGAGAGTGTATTTCAAATGTACATGATGGCCAATGTAAATGCAGGAAGATGGGTAGTGAAGTGTGAGGATAGAGAGGAGGATGGATCGCACAGTACAACAAGGAGAATAACGACAAAAAATTATTATTAACATATAAGGGAAGTAATGTTTGATGTTCTACCCAGCATATCCAGCTGGTCTGGCCTCACTTGCAATCCTGGCTCCTCAGTGGCATGTAGCATCATAGAGGAAGCATTGGACTTGGAGTTAGAAGACCTGAGTTCTAGTCCTAACTTTTCCACCTACAGGTCTGGGCAATTAATTCCTTTTATTTCACAGGCCTTCAGTGACTACACCACCAGGTCTAGAGTCAGGAAGACTCATTTTCCTGAATTCAGATCTGGCCTCAGATACTAGTTGTGTGACCCTAGACAAGTCATTTAACTCTGTTTACCTCAGCTTCCTCATCTATAACATGAGCTGGAGAAAGAAATGGCAAACCACTCCAGTACATCTGCCAAGAAAACCCCAAATGGGATCGTGAAGAGTTGGACACAACTAAAACATGACTCAACAAAAATAGATTTCATAATTGCACAATTAGGGAGTTGGGCTAGGCACCTCTAAGGTCTCTTGAACTCTACCATTTTGTGATTATTCTAGCCTAAGCCAACCATCTCATGACCATAAGACTTCCTTCTTAATGGTCAACCAAAACAAGCAGCAGATTCATGATCCTTACAATTTAAGATTAAAAAAAAAAAAGCAAAAACTAGTCATCCTTTTGATATAACTCACATATAATTACAGAGAGAATCACTGTAACATTTTTGATCCACATGTTTTGGCTTCATATTGCATCTACATATGGAAATGGCGGAATGGTTGCAGCAAATTGTCCTGTTGTGCATAATTGTTTGAAAACTTCAGTTCTGTTCCAAATACATTTGAATGTGTCAAAAAGGAGTTTTAATACATTTAAAAAACCCCTTAAGCCAGCAGCAACCAAATGACTAACAGTCAAGGATCTCTAACAAAAGTACAAAAGTATAGATCCCACTCTGTGTTAAATTGACCTGCTACTAAAAAAAAGCAGGGAGGTTATATGATATCTGTCATCTACTCAAAAGGTGGAAGCCAAAGGAAAGGGACCCAGAGGAAGTGTGATGTGGAAATTATAGTGTCCCACATTTCCCCTTTGACCTTTTTGGGTGGAGGAGAATACAATAATATAATGGAGGCATTGAAGGGAAGGACTGAACACTAGTTCTGTTCTCTTTGCATTTTAGTTGAAAAAGAGACAGTTTAGGTAAAATGATTAATTGAAAGGTCAACCTCTTAACTAGCTTCACATTTACTTCTGATGCTCCAGGTCCACAAATAGCACAGGCAACCAACAGGTAAACACAGCCAGGGCCTTGTCAAAGTGAGAATGATGATGAGGGTGATGGTTATCACTAATATTTAGATAGTGCTTTAAAGTATACAAAATACTTCACTTAATTCCATATAAATGAGGTACACAGTTATTTTTTCTCCATCATGCAAATAAGGAAACTATGAAACAGACGCTAAGAAATCATTGGTCACACAGGTATCAGAGGCAGAATTCAAACCCAGAATTCCCTTGATACCCAACTCTACTATTGTGTGTTCCACTACTCTAGAGATTATCAACCAAGGCCCATGAACTTTTTTTTCCTAATATTTTGGTAACTGGATTTCAATGTAATTGGTTTTCCTTTTAATCATATTTATTTTATTTTATGCCATTGAAATTATTATTCTGAAGAGTTCAGAGGCCTCATCAGACTACCAAGAAGATCTATGACAAGAACAAAAAGAAGTCTTACTGCCATGTTGTCATTCCCGGAACAGCTCTGAAAGACTCTAGATCCAAGAAACAGTTAAGTCTAGACCTCGATAAAGGCAGAGAGCCACTTACAGAGGAAATAGTGAAAAATATTTAAGATTGGCTCAAAAATATCTAGGATTTCTTCAAGAAGCTCTTATTCTAAATTGGTATATTACTTCTTATAAGCTTTCTTTAGAGTATGCATTATTAATATTTATTCTAATCTTTAAATCTGTCACTAAAAAACCCCCAAAAACCTGAGTTTTCCATTCCTTTGAAGAGATTTGTATCATAGACTTTATTTAATTGCTCAGAAATAGGAAAAGAATAGGAAGTCAAAAGGTCCTGAAGTTCTCCACAAGGATCAGAAAGGCATGTGAGGGAGATGTAATCCATTTAATTATCCAGTAAAATGCCACAGTGATAACTACAATTTACACATATATATGAATTATATGTATAAATATACCTATATTCTATGTAATAGAAGAAAGAAGAAATACAGACATGGGAAATTTTTAATCACCCTTTTAATTAGCTTCAGTCAGAGTAAGTGAGTGATGTCTTTGAGTGCTCTAAGCAATGGGAACTCAAACACAAAACCATGTACCCAATTTCTTCAAGGAGAAAAAGAGCCA
Organism: Potorous gilbertii; assembly: GCA_028658325.1. Taxonomy (NCBI): domain Eukaryota; kingdom Metazoa; phylum Chordata; class Mammalia; order Diprotodontia; family Potoroidae; genus Potorous; species Potorous gilbertii. Next base: position 10,477 of record JAQQSK010006826.1, read on the forward strand.
AAGCCCTCCCCCTCTCCGCGAAGAAAAAAAAACTGCTGTAGTATTGAAATGTTGCTTCTGCAAGAAGAGAGATCTGATCCCACTCCCTTCCTCAGCAGACTCTCCAAAGAGCATTTGTTAAGCACCTGTGTCTCAAACAATGTGGTGGTCACTAGAAAAACATGACCAGCGAAATCAACCATAGCCATATTCTTGCTATAGAACAGTGTGACAGAAGAGAGGCCTCCATTTTGTCTTCTTTCAGAAGGAGAGAGTTCTATAGCTACAGCTTTTGCCTGTTCAGGTGTCTTGGTAGCCCATTCAGTTCAAGATTCAAGGGAAACCAAGGGACTGGAAGGAATCATCAGCGTTAATCTCACTCCAATGCCTTCATGCAAATCCACTCTTCCTGGGCAGATATTGTCCCTCTGGACCAGGTTCTGCTCAGAGATGCAGAGAGGTGAGATCGCTGGGGAATATACACACAATCACTTAGTCAGTGATGCATAGTGGAAGTGAAGGAGATGCTTACATGTTACCAAATACATAATTTTACATTTTGCCTGTATTTTCACAATAATGAAGGCAACTGTGTTTAAAATCAATACATGGGGCTATAAAAGCTATTAGTTCTCCCTCTGATTGCTCATCAAAAACTTGTTATGTTTATTTAATCCAACAAGCTCTCTGTGTGAATTCTAAAACAGTCTCAGTGGTTCTCCCTTATGTGCTGCCCCTTAAATTTTTTAGGATTTCTATCGATTGACTCTGTCAGATCTCAGATGCATGCTCCAAGAAAACAGCGAACCTCCTGGTTAGCTATGTCAGGTCTACACACTGCTGCCTCTGTACCTCTCAGTAGGGAGTTTCCAACTGTAACCATGGGCTTCTTCCTCCCTAAGGGTGATAGCAGGGTTCTTTTCATTTGTCAGTGCCCATGCATCTACCTTAATATCCCATTAACTATGGACTTTTGCTTCTTCAGAAGATCCCAGCTCAGTCTCCATGAACAGAGCCTCCCTATCTGCAATGCATCACCAACCCTCACAGTCTTTTCCTTCTTATTTCCCTTTCTGGATTATTTCATCCAGTGCAGGGATTTTTTTTTCATCCTATCCAACAAATATGAGAGCACAGAAGTATTCCTCAAATCCTTATACCTTGGGGAGCTCCCTTGGCAGAGGGACACACATAGCATACTCCCAATGTCACTGAAAAAGATATGATGCCCATTCATCCTGGGTTGAATGATAAACCATGATCTTCTGTGGCTACTCATCACTCCTAAACTCAGTAGCTCCTAAATTGTAGCTGCTACAAAGGAAGTATTGTTTTCATATATTTTTAGTCCTGCCCTCCTTGTGGGCAAAATAGCAGCTTCCTGTGGAGTACTGTAAATAACAGGATCCCAACCACTTCAGGACCTGCCCATCTTGCCAACATTCAGTAAACTATTCACCTGTTGGCTCCCACTGCTACTGATTGGTTTTCACTCCCTTGGGATTAAATTGCTCTATAGCAGAGGTTCTTAACCCAGAGCCCATGAACTTAAAAAAAATAACTAGGTACAATTGATTTCCTTTATGATCCACATTATCTTATTTTATGCATTTAAAAACCTTATTCTAAAGAATCCATAGGTTTCACCAGACTTTCAGAACGGTCCAAAATGCAAAAAGGGTTAAGAACACCTGCTTTTAGAGTGAGCCCATGGGTCAGCTGCACAGAATTTGTGGTGATCCCTGAATCCCACATTCGGCAAAATGAATAGACAAGCACATCAGCATTGTTCTACCATCCAGGTGTGCAGTCAGGGCTGCTCTGGTCTAGGTGAGCATGAGGTTTTAATGAGGGAGCAGATGCACATGTGTTGTTCAGTAATTATGAAGACTGGTGAACACTTGGCCCTTGAAGTAACTACATTTTAAGTTAAGGAGATTCCCTGTTACCTGCTCTCAATTATTAATTCAGCTGGTTCATTTATATATCTTGACAGAGTTCATGGCAAAAAAAAAAAATGAAAAGGTAGACCTGGAGGTTTGTGATGGCCTTAAGCTTAATCTCAGCCAACAGAGTGATCTAGCTGCTAAGAATACCACACATACACACTTGCACACACACATTTTAAAAGATAGCATCAAAAGGATGTAATCTTAGGCTGTATTAATAAAGTAATGTCCATATCAAGGAAAATAATAAGCTCATGATACATTGCACTGGTTACACTGCATTTGCAATACTGGATCCACCTCTGGGTCCCATATTTTAAAGGGGTCATTGAGAAACTAGAGAAGTTCCAGAAATGAGAAACCTAGATGAGTGATCTGGAAATAATGTCACAGGGTCATATGAGAAAGAACTGAAGCTAGGAATATTTTGCTTGAGAAAGAGAAGACAATGAAGATACAATAATTGTTTTCCAGCAGCTTAAGGGTAGTCATATGGAAAGGACACTAAATTTATTATGTGTTATTCAAAAAGCAGACTAAAACAAATGAGTATAGCTTGAAGAAGGGAGGGGAGAAAATTTCAGATTATATATAAGGAAGAACTTTCTAAAAGAGCTGTCCATAACCAGCAGATGGCCAGACATTTTGTGAGAGGAATTCCTGCTTTGAGAGGGAGACTGGATTAGATGAACTTTCAGGCCCTTTTATTTCCAGGATTCTATGGCTACTGTAATCACTGATGGTCAAACTATTCCTGCTTCCCATTTGGCCTGGTTAGCACTAAGAACCAGTACTGCCTCCCAAGCCTGAGTCTCTGACATAGCCAACAGTTGTCAAGCAGTTTTGATCCTGGTCCAATCAAAAATCCAGCAGTAAGGATTGTGAAGGGATTAAGTCATCACACCTGCTCTGTCCCCTTGTCACAAGATGTAACCTGGGATTACCCAGGCAGCTGTAGCTGCATATGTCAGAGATTCAGAGAGGTGACTTTTCAGCAGAAAAAAAAGCAAAACAAAACCCTATTTGTACATATTTGTTACAAGATGAGGAAAGATTCTCTTGGTAAGTAAGAGCAAGTAAATAAGTGAGTGAGTGAGTGAGTCATGTGCAAGTATAGATATTCAGACAGACAGACAGATAGATAGACAGATGATAGACAGATAGAGAGATAGATAGATAGATAGATAGAAAAAGCAAGAGTCATGTTTTGGTACTTGGAATAAAGCACAAAACATTGGAAACACTCATAGCTGAAGTTGGTATAATAATCTGTGCTGTCCAACCATTCTTTATAAAATGGCTAAATAGGCAATTGTCCTCAATTCTTACACTGTCACCGTATAATATATATTACTGGGAAATTGACATTCAGACAATATATTCCTGTTCCCCATTAAATGACTTGCATTTTAAAAAGATTGAAAGATGGTGAACCATTGTGTACTGTCTAGAGTGCTAAACTGGGAGTCAGGAAGGACTGGTTTTTAACCCTGTATTTAACAGGCATTAGCAGTGTAACCATAAGCAACCTGCCCTCCCCTTTCAGCCTCTGCTTTATCATCTGTAAAATGGGCATAATAACACCTCTGATGGCTATTTCACAGGGTTGTTCTAAGGCGCAATGACATAATCCACATAAATTGCTTAACTTACTTTATAGCTCTATATAATTATCAGTCATTACTCTTGTTTTAAAGGTGTTAAAAGTTTCAAGGGACAGAAGGTAAATCCCAGTTGTGTTATGTTTTATAGCTGTAAAATACTTGATACACATTCTCATTTGAAACTCAGTTCTTTGAGGTAGTAGTAGCATCACCATTTTGCAGATGAGGAAACTAAGGTCCAGATG
>JAQQSK010006827.1:0-14252 GCA_028658325.1 Potorous gilbertii
ATATATATATATACACACATACACTATTATCATAAATTCAAAATTGGAAAAGAACTCATAGGCCATTTAGCTCAATCTTTCCATTTTACAGATGAGAAGACTAAGTCCAAGGAAGGTTAAGTAATTATCCTAAGGTCATATAGTAGCATTAGAAGTGGCATTTGAACACAAGTCTTCTAACTTGAGAGTTTATTTCTTCCACTGCACCACTCTTAACTGCAAATCTAGCATACTTTCTACTATAATCATGTTGGCTCTTGTAAGTGGTATCAAGTAGAGATGAAAAGAGCAAAAACCGTTGCTTCTAGTACTAGGTCAGCCCTGAAATTGAGAAGTCACTGAGTCAAGTCAAGTCACCCAGCATTTATTAAATACTTACTACATGCCAGGTACTGAGATAATTAATAAGGATACCAAAAATGGCAAACTGCCCTTTGGGCCCAGCCCTAAAGAAGCTTACTTCCTAGTAAAGGAGAAGATATGTGAACAACTAGGTACATACAAGATACAGAGGAAGTAGATGGAAGAGAATCTGAGTAAGGAAGGCTTTAGCAGCTTCCCAGAGGAGGTGGGATTTGAGTTGGGTCCTGAAGGAAGCTAGGAGAACCTAGAGATGAAGGTAAGTGAGGCAGGGTTCTAGGCAAGGAGGGACAGCATTGGAAAGGCATGGAGAGGAGGATGTTATATTCAAGCAACTGCATGTAGGTCAATAGTGTTGGAATATAAAATGTGTAGAGTATAACAAGCTATAAGTAGACTGGCAAGGTAGGAAGGAGCCAGACCATGAAGCACTTTTGGTGCCAAATTGAGGAGTGTACATTTGATCCTGCAGGCAATTGAGTGGAGGCACTGTTAGACTAATGGTACATAAAAATCACCTTACAGCTGAATGGATGATAGATTGGAGTGAGGAGAGACTGAAGGTAGGAAGACCAGGTAGAAGGCTATTGCAATAGTCCAGGCAAGAGGTGATAAGGCCTTGAATCAGGATTGTGGCTATGGGAATGGAAAGGAAGGGATACCTCTCCCAAAGATGTTGTGAAGGTAGATGTGGAGATAGACCAAATACGTAGGGCAAATAGGAGGAAAGAGTTGAAAATGACACTAAGGATATGAGCTTGGGTGACTGGGAAGATGGCGGTACCTTGAATGGTAAGAGGTAAGATAGGAAGTAGGAAGGATTAGGAGATAGGATGGGGAAGATAATGAGTTCTGTTTTGGACATGTTGTATTTGAGATGCTATAGGACATCAAATTCCAGATGTTCAAAAAGAATTGGTATGTCGGGCTGGAATTTTTAAAACCCACTAAGGCTGAATATAGGCATATGTGTGTGTATGTATGTATGTATATAAATGCAACTATGTATAAATACATGTGTGTATGTGTGTGAATATATATACATAGAGAGACAAAAAGGAGGGAGAGAGAGGAGGAGAAGGGGGAAACGATCTATTTAAAGATAATTGAATCTATGGGATCTGATGAGATCACTTAGAGAGATAGCATAGATAAAATAGAGAAGAGGGCCGAGGACAAAGCTTTGGTGATGCCCCTGTTTTGTGGGTGTGACATGGACAAAGAACTAGCCAAGGAGACTGAGAAGTAAGATAGATAGGAGAGCTAGGAAAGGGCAGAGCTATGAAAGCAGAGTGAACATATTTGGAAGAGGGTGATCCACTATGTCAAAGGCCATAGAAACATCAAGAAGGATAAGGATGGGAAAAAGCCATTAGACTTGCCAATTAAGAAATCACTGGTAATTTTGGAGAGGGCAGCTTCAGTTGAATGAGGGGGTCCAGAATCCAGATTGCAGAGGATTTAGAAGACAGAAAATAGAGGAAGAGGAAACACTTAGTGTTGATGGTTTTCTCAAATAGTTTAGCTGTGAAAGGGAGGGGAGATAAAGGATAATTGGTGAGGGTGGCTGGATCAAATTAGTTTTAAGGATACAGATGACAGGGGTCTTGCCTTATTCTTTGTAAGCATCAGGGAAAAAAACCAACAGATGGGGATAAATTGAAGATAACAGAGAGTGGGATGCTGATAATGGAGGCAGTCTGTTAGAGAAGTCCAGAGGGCATGGGATCGAGGGTACCTATAGAGGGTATGGCTTTGGCAAGAAAAAGAGCTATCTCTTATCCTAGACCAGAGCAAAGAAGGAACTAGTGAGGAAAGATCTCTGAATAATTTGAGATGAGGAGGGGATCAAGGGGAGCTCTCAGTGAATGGCCTGAATTTTTCTAGGGCCATAGGAGGCAAGGTCCTTGACTGAGGAGGGTGCAATGTGAGACTGGAAGAAGAATGAAAAGACTCAGAACAACCGCTCTGAAAAGTGGGATGGTCAATCAGTTAACAAGAAAGAGAATTCTTGCTTTGCTGTAATGGGGGCCCAGTTAAGATTAGATAATAAATCTGTAGTTGACCTAGGGAATACAGTTTTATAAGTTTACCCCAGGTTTTTTTGCAGCGTATGAATAGGCACAATGAAAAAAAGTGATGGGAATAATTCAGTTTGGGTCTTGGCAAACATGATTGGACAAGAAGGCATGAGATTCAAGAGAAGAGGGTAGGGTGGATTTGGGCTGGTTCACCATGCAAACATTTGCCATGCAGATTACCAGATATGGAAGGGAGAAGCATATAGCCAGGAGCAATGGTGAAATCCTGGGGATGATACAGGGATTAGGGGTCCAGTGCAACATGAAGAGCAGAGTTAGGGATCCCCCCTGTATGTCAGTGGGATCTGAGAGCTCACCCAAAGAGTTGATCCCTCCACTGGCACATGTGGTCCCTTCCCATCCCATCTCGTGCAATTCTTGTCCATGTCTTTCTATGAATCTTCAAAGATCATGTACCAATATTCTGAAGGTCTTCCTCTTAGGTCTTTATACTCTGTGGGGACTCATCCAGTACTGTCAGACTGTCCCTTTCTGCTCTGCTCACACATTTTCTGGAAGCTATCTTTTATGTCAGTCAAATCCACATCTGGTATGTCATCATGGGGTAAACATGACCCTGGATTCTCAAAAGCATATTGCCAGCAGCTGGATTATGCAATCTACCTGCCGGCATATTGTAGGCTCTTGATAAATCTCTCTGCATTTAGTCTATCCTCCCCACACAGCTGACAAAGTAATTTTCTTAAAGTTTAGACTTGACCATATCAGCCCTACCCCTACTCACTAAGCTTCCTTTTATCTTCAGTCTCAAATAGAAAGTCTTCTTTGGGGCATTTGAAGTTCTTCATAACCCGATTCCATCCTACATTTCCAGTCCTCTATGATGCAGGCACACTCCTCCTTGTGTATGTTCATACCCTAGCAAGGCTGTCTATGCCTGGAATGTCCTCCCTCCTCACCATTATTTGGAATCTCAGATTTCCTTATCACTCTGTTGAAATATCACCTTCTTTAATCTCTTTGAAGCTTTTACAAGATCCTACTCCCTTATTGCCTCAACCTCTCTCTTCCCTCATGTTCCCACTCATCAGAGTTATTCTGTAACTGCTTTATATGTTTTAAATATACATAATTAGTCTCCCCTGAACGAACTGAAGATTCTTGAGGGTAGGAGTCATTTATTTTTGTCATAGCACCAGGATCTAGCACCCGTGCCCGTGCGGGACCCAGAAGAGGTACTGATTCATTGATTGGATGACCCTATCAAGCTGGAAAGTTTAAAGTTCAATTTTAAACAAAAGATCTTGCCTTTTATCCACTGCCCAGCCTACTTGAGTCGGAAAAGATTCATTAGCAAAAGATTGGCCACTGTATGACAAATTCTTTAGCCATGGCAACCCAGGAAAGAAAAGGGGGAAAAATTTAAGGCTTTTTTTTCCTGTACTCAAATTAAAATTACCTGAAATCCGAAACAGATGGTGGGGAATACATTAAATACAGCAAACCAGGAGGAAGGTCTGTAAATAGATGAAACCAGGTGTTTAATAAAAAGGAAAACTGAAATCCCAGCTAACATCAGAGGTACAGAAAGTACAAATGGATAGGATGAAACATTCTGCTTTTAATTGCACACGATCAAAATCAGGCTTTGGAAAAGATAAAAATGTATGCCAAGTGCCTCTGGCTGTTCTCAGCTCCAAGGCCATGCATGGGATATATCTTGCCAGTTCTCTCTGGAATGGAGGGAATGGGAGAGGAGGCGTTTGCGCCCTCACCCTCATCACCTTTGGCAGCCTGTTTCCCTTAAGCAAAGGTACTGAACAGGGCAAGAGGCTGAAGCATGTATACAGGAGAAACTTGCTGGGATCTTCTTAGTGACCCTAGCATTTCAGGGGCATTTAGCTGTTTCCAGGAGCAATTAATACCTTAGTGGCCCAGAGCTTCCCAGAGCTGCCCACATACTTCAGCTGGCAATCAACATTTAGCACCACTGCTTCCTGTCTTACTGACATTTCAGTTATGCTTACTGTATTCCTGACCATCTGGTGCCTCCAAGAGAGTCGGATGGACTCCAGTGGTTTCTGAAATGGTCCTCTGTGTGACTCCCAAGAAACGATTGAATTGTACCTTCCCCAAATCTGCAAACCCTGAATTCCATTCCATTCTCCCTTCCTGGATCTTCATCCAGGTCACATGGTTCTCATAGGGCTCTCTCCATCCTACTTCAGTTAGTGAAACCAGCTCCCATGGGTTCAACTATCATCCGCTCTCTCCCCACCTCCAATCTTGGCATCTCTGTCTGCCTGTTGGACATTTTGAGCTGAATGTCTTGTAAACATCTTACTCAACATTTACAAAACTGAACTCCTCATCACCCCCACCCAGGCCTCCCTTCTTCCTAAGTTCCCTATTACCAAGAAGCCCCCCCATCCTCTCATACCCAACCTTGACACGTGGGTTTCATCTGAGGTTTCATCCTCAGCTCCTCACACTCTTTGACCCTCCCTCTAATCCAGTCAATTACTAAGTTCTATTGCTTCTACCTTCATAATGTATACACTTCACTCCTCTGACACTGTGACCACCCTGGTGCAGGCCCTCATCCCTTCAAGCCTGAACTATTGCGATGGACTGCTGGGGTGGGGTGAAGGGCTTCTCTACCTCAATTATCCCCCAACTCTAGTCTATCTTCCACTCAGATATCAAATTGATCTTCCCATAAGACAAATTGGGGCAGCAAGATGGTACGGTGCATAGAACACTGGTCCTGGAGTCAGGAGGACCTGAGTTCAAATTCAGCTTCAGACAGGACCCTGGGCAAGTCACTTTACCCTGTTTGCCTCAGTTTCCTCATCTGTAAAATGAACTGGAACAAGAAATGGTGCATCATGCCCATATTTTGGCCAAGAAAACTCCAGTTGGGATCACAGAGAGTTAGACACAAATGAAATGAATGAACACCAAAAAATGAAAGTTTGATCATGTCACCTCCAGTGGCTGGGGTGGAGTGATTGCCAATAGAATAAAATATACAATCTTCCATTTGATTTTTAAAGCCCTTCCTAAGCAAGCCCCCTCCTACCTCCCAGTTCCCTTCCTCCTTACATCCCTCACCTACTCTTCTATTGAGTGACACTGGCCTACTCCATGCTCCTCACACGAGACCTAACTCCAAGTATTCTCATTGGCTATCCCCCAATGACTAGAGCTTTTTCCCTCCTCATTTCTAGCTCTTAGTTTCATTTAAATCAACTAAAGTACCAGGAAGAAGCCTTTTCCAATCCTCCTTAATCTCAGCACTTCTCCCCTGCCTCTAGTTGACAATTTCCATTTTTTTCTACAGCTATCTTGTTTGTACACAGTAGTTTGCAGGTTGTCTTCACCATTAGATTTGTAAGCTTCTTGAGAGAAGGGACTGTTTTTAACCTTTATTTATACCCCTAGTGCTTAGCTCAGTACCCACCACACAGCAGGCACTTAATAAATGCTTGTTGACTGAGTGATTTCCTTCAAAGGACCCATATAAGGCCTCCCAATCCAGGGCTATTAATTCTGTATTTTGCCAACTATCCTACAGTACCCATGGACTCGTCCCTACCTTTATTAACATCCCTAAAGGGGAATCTTTCACTTGTTACCCCAACCCCTTTAATTAGACTAGTCTGTTACCTCCTAATCCCGAGTAGCTTTGGCACTGACTGCTTTAGAATCTAATGCTTCCCTTGGACATGTGGGCTCCCATTCATTATCATCCATCCCAGGCACAGAGACAAAGTGGGCCATGCTCGAAAGGTCCCCAACCTGGGGATCACATGATCTAGATCTGAGTATCAGCTCATCACTTACTAGCCATAAAAAGTCACAGGATTTCACAGCTGGTAGGGACAACCTAGTCTGACACTTTCATTTTACAGAAAGGGAAACTGAGGCCCAGTCTGGGTGAGAGACTTGTCCAGAGGCAATAAGAGGTAGTAGAATTGGTTCAGTGAAATCTAATCAGGCCCTTCCACTGCACCATTCTAACCTTGGATAAATCATAGAAACCTCTAATCTTCAGTTCCCTCAACCACAAAATGGGGAGAATATGCCCTGTCTTTCTTCATAGGGTTGCAAAGATCCAATGAGACAATTGTAAATGTGAGGAATTTCCAGCATCCTCATAGTACAGAGAGAAGGAAGCACTTAGCAGTAAATTGGCAGCAAAGCCCTGGACCTAGAATCAGAGGACAGCCTGGGTTCTAATCCCAGCACTTGGGCAGCTAGGTGAAGCAGTAGATAGATCATAGAGTCTGGAGTCTGGAAGACTTGTGTTCAAATCCAGTTTCAGACACCTACTGGGTGTGACCCTGGGCAAATCACTTCATTCTGTTTGCCTCAGTTTCTTCATCTATAAAATGAACCAGAGAAGGAAATGGCAAAGCCCTCCAGCATCTTTGCCAAGAAAACCCCAAATGGGGTCATGGAGAGTCAGACACAACTGAAAAGTGACTGAACAATAAGACCCTTGGACAAGTCCCTTCATCTCAGTTTCTTATACATGAGGGGCCACTTAGGGCCTAGCAATCTCTAAGACACCTTCCAGCTGTATCGACATCGATGATGATTGATACTAAGTACTTAACCTCTCTAGCTTCAGTTTCCTCATCTGTAAAATAAGTGGGTTAAATCTGAAGACCCCTTCCAGTTATAATCTATGCTCCTTTGGCCTACAATTTATGAGAAAATCCTCATAGATCTGGAATCTGGAATGGCATTCCTAGACCAATCCATGAAATAGGAGGTTGCTGCCATCCTTCCCTTTATCCCTGATGGAACATAAACTCCTTGAGGGCAAAAATTTTTATTTTTGTCTTTGAAACCCCAATACCCAGCAAAGCTGAATACCCAATACCCATAGGATCAGCTCTGGACCCGTAAGGTATTAATTGCTGCCAGGAGCTTGGGAAATAGCAAGTAAATTCCCCTGAAATGCTAGAGTGACCAAGAAGATCCCTCCAAGTTTCTCCTATATACAGTACATAGTAGGTGATTGAAAAAATGCTTCCTGAGTTACTGGTCTTCTTCATTGCCTCCCCTGGGGACCAGGAACAGCTAGCTCCCTGACACCCACCTCGGTGACCAATGGGTTTCAGGAATGAGGCCGTCAGGCTGCAGATAATACTTCACCACGATGACCAAGCTCAGATAGCAAGCAGCCAGTGTACCTAGGATGCTAACACACACACACACACACACACACACACACACATACACAGTGTTTAGTTGGACTTTCCCATTGAGCTAAGTCTAGGTTCACATGGCGGGTAATGAGGTTAGAATGAATGAATGAGGAACAAGAAATCCAGCCAAGCAGGCCCCATACCTGACTGTCTTGGCCGGCTTCCTGGCTGCTGTGTTAGTGGCTGCATGTTTATCAGGGAGTCAGAGACAGAGTCAGTGATTTACACATGGCTCTTAGGCCAACCCTGCCCTTTCCCTCTATGGGACAAAAACTACTCGGAAACCAAATCTGAGAAGAGAGGCTGGCAAGACACCCGTCTCCTGTTTTCCAGAACTCAGCTGCTGCACTTTCCCCCTACCCTTTAGCACTAAAAGTCTTATTTTTTCTTTTCACTTGGGAGAAATAGTTTATGACAGGAATTAGAGGGTTAGCCTTGCTGCTTCTGATCCCTACAGTCTGTGTGACCGTGGACAACTTGCTTAAAATTCTCAGTTTCTCCAGCCAAACTAATTTAATTATTGTTGATCTGCATTGATGGAGAGACTTTCCCCGCTGGGAGTTTCCCATACCGCTGAAATCATAAGTCTGAACCCCAGCAAAAAAGGAGTATCTGTGTGTTTATTAGAAAAATACAATCCCTGACACCCCTATCCCTTCCCTAATCTCAGGCCAAGAAAGATTCAAACAAAAAGCATGGGAAAAATCCCAAACACATCTTCCCTTTTCCCAGGGGAGCTGCCTCTAAATGTGGAGGTACCTTGTATATTTCTGGAAGCTGATTTCTCGAGGAGTAGACAGAGGAAAAATGATGAGGATGCAGAGGATGGACAGGGTGAAGTGTTGCTCTGTGTACCAGGGCCGAGGGACCACGGAGGCACTCCCGCTGAGGGTCGCATTTGCCAAGAGGAAATCACACACTGGAGAGAAGAGAAACGAAAATTGGATCACAGAGCTGACAGGGACCTGAGGCCATCAAACTCAGTTCCTTCATTTTGCAGATGGGGAAACTGAGGCCCAAAGAGGTCTTCTTGCCTGTATTAAGTGGCAGAGTTGAGGTTCCATCCCAGGTCCTCTAAACACAAACCATACAGGGGCACTAAAGATCCCCAGGACATCAAGGGATACTGGTTTGGGGGGAGCCTCTACTCATCTCCTGTTAATGGTAAGATCAAGGGTCTTCAGCAGAGATTCTCAGGAAGACAATGAAAGCACTCCCAAGGCTCCTTCCAGGTGGCTTTAGTCTACAGACAGGGGCTAGTTATCAAAGCTGTTAGCTCCAGGCGTACACCGTGTCTCGTGACCTTCAAAGCATGATGCACATATGAGTTACTATCATCACTTTCAATCCCTATCAAGTCCGCAGTTTCTGGGGGGCATTTTCCTGCCTGAGGGAAAATAGGGCACTGTGATGGAAAGATGGAGTCAGATCTGGGTTCAAATCCTGGATTTACCAATTACTAGGTAAGTTATTTTACCTATGTGTCAGTTTCCTCATCTGTAAAATGGGGAAAAGAGTACTTGTACTACCAATCTCATAGGGTTGTTGTTGGAGAAAGTACTTTGTAAACCTTGAAGTGCTACAGAAAGGGAGTTATTATTGTGTTTATTATATCATCATCATCACCATCATATACTCAGACATCCCTATTAATTCCTTACACTTGAGGAGGTCTATCCTCAGGGTTTTTTTCATAAAAATATACATAAATGTCCACCTAGATATATACATACAAACCAAAATACTTAAAGAACAATGCAAATTATCCTTCCTTTTCTTAGGAAGATGGGAGACTCTGGATACCAGATGTTGTGGTGATGGCTGTTCAGAACCATTTTCCTTTGTTACAAAGGAAGACTCACTGGGCTAGGGAATACATATACATCCAGAAGTGACTAATGTGAAAATAAAAGGCATCAATAGCTGGTATTTATATCATGCTTTAAGACTTTCAAAGTGATCTACAAATACATCCTGTGGTTTTAATAGCTTATAGTTGCAATAAGATTTTTGGGATAACCTATCTCATCTCATTTGAGTTTTGTAACCATCCTAGGAGGTGGTAATGACTGTTGCTGTTCAATCGTGTGTGACTCTTCCTGACCCCATTTGGAGTTTTCTTGGCAGATAGGAATGGTTTATCATTTCCTTCTCCAGCTCACTTTGCAGATGAAGAAACTGAGGCAGCTAAAGGTTAAGGTAAGCCCAGTCACATAACTAGTAAGTGTCCTCTCAAGCCTTCCTGACTCCAGGTCCAATGCTCTATCCGCTGTACCACCTAGCTGCATCAATAAAATTGTAATTTAAAAAAAGATAACACAAACTGTGTTCCTTAGGGCAGAGCAAGAATTAAGAGTCAAAACTCTCTTGAGTTTTTTCCAAACCACCAACTGGGATGATATAACTTTTCTCCAGGGCATTGAAGGAAAAGGGATGCCCCAGCTGCTGGCATGACACTATTCTGCCCAGTTAGTCAACAGACATGGCCTGAGAAACTTGAAGTTTTCAGGAGATTTAGGACAAGACAGAATTAAATTTTACTCTAATTTAATTTAATTTAGTGGTTAACTACAATAACTACAAAGGCAGGCAAAGAAGGGGTTGTCATGAAATGAAGCCAATAAGTATTCTAACTCTTCAGCTCTTTAGCTCTCTGACCCTACTCAAGCCCCCTTCCCCTTCTGAGCCTTAGGTAACACCCTACCCACCCACCTAGCTCACAAGGAAAGTGCTTTTGTAAACCTAAAGTCACCATCAAAAAGTGAGTTGCTATAGGATTGTCAAAGTAGGAGAGGTGTGGATCTCACCATGGAAGGCAATAAATTCTTCAGATATGTCTAAAGGGGTGGTGCTTACATTTTTCCATCTGGTCTCCCACAACCTTCAGGAAGGCCACAGAAATCATGAACATATCAACGATGAAGCAGATTTCGCAGAGTTTCCCAATGGCTGGTCCACAGAGTACTCTGACCACACCCTGGTAGGTGGACTGGCCACTGATGGAGGCAGCATAGCCCAGAATGACCAAGCCACTGATGAGGAAGACCAAAGACACCTGTCAAAAGAAGATCCTTCAGTGAAGTTGGGCTGTGACTGCCAGCTTCCCTCTTCAAGGACACAGACAGGGGAAGATGGAAGAGGCCTATCCAAGGACACAAGTTGGGAAAAAGTAGGGATTGTGCCCTTTGATCACTAGGTACAATTCAGTGCAAATTTATGCTCCATAGGCTATGCCAATCAAGTCTTTTCTATCATCGCCTTTATCCCTAAGCAGGACTAGAATTTAGAACTGGATAGAGGTTCTTAAACCAGGGTCCAAGGACCATCATCTTATCCCTATGATAGATTGCAGAATTTAGAATTGGATAAAATCTGAAACCTTCTAAATTAAAGGTTCTTAACATGGGATCCAAGGACCATCATCTTATCCCTATAGGATTGCAGAATTTAAAACCAGAAAGAATCTGAAATCTTCTAGATCAAGGATCCTTAACCCAAGATCTAAGGATCCCTATGGATAGATTTTACAGAGTCCATGAACTTGAATCAGGCAAAAAAAATGAACCCTTATTTTCACTAACCTTTGAGTTCCTTAGCAATCCTATGGCTTTTATTGAATGTATTTAAAAGCATTAATCTGAGAAGGGGACCACAGGCTTCACAACACTACCAGTCAGACAATCGGAAAGCATTTATTAAATACCTACTATGTGCCAGGCACTACGTTAAAACATGCCTAAAGGTCTGACAATAAAAAGGTTAAGAACTCTAGTTCTATCTACCTCAAACACCAGAGGCAGAGGCAGGAGAATTGGCATTTAAACTCAAGTCTCTTGACTCCAAAAGCAGTGTTCTTTCTACTTGACCATATGTAAAGGCAGCTTGGTATAGCAGGAAGAGTATTTGGATCTGAATCTTAGCTCTAATATTTATTTACAAGCTGTATAACCATGAGCAAACCATTGAACCTTTCCAAGATCCAGTTTCCCCATATACAAAATAGGGTTATCCCTATCATACTTGCACTTCCTAATCTACGGGGTTCTTGCAAGGAGATGCTTTGTTGATCTTCAGACTCACTCATTGGGGAATGGTAACAAGTGGTAGCCTATGGCACCATCAGGAATTATATATGTGAAGAGTTCAGGGGTTTCTTGGGAAAGCTGTGTGAACTGATACAGAGGGAAGGAAACTCAATTAGGAGCATGGTTTAGTGACTAGATCTCCGGATATGAAGTCAGGAAGACATGAATTCTAATTTTGCCTCAGATACTTAAGAGTTGTGTGACCATTTAATCTCTCTGGGTTGAAGTTTCCTCACTTGTTAAATTAGGGAGTTGGACTGGATAGACTCTAAAGTTCCTTCCAGTTCTAAAGTTATCCTATGATCATGTATAAAGTGACCACAATAGCACAAAGTGATATCGAAAGACTTCTGAAGTTTAAACAATGCAGTGACTAACTTCAGAGAACTCTACAGTGAAGTGTGCCTCTTCCTATCTGTTGGCAAAGGGTTGGTGTTATTCAGTTATTTTAGTTGTGTCTTCATGACCACATTTGGGGTTTTCTTAGAAAAGATACTGTTTTGCCATTTCCTTCTCCAGTTCATTTTACAGATGAGGAAACTAAGGCAAACAAGGTTAAGTGACTTGCCCAGGGTCACACAACTCATGTCTGAGGCCAGATTTGAACTCACCAAGAAGTCTTCCTAACTCCATGACTAGCACTTGATCCACTGCAGCGCCACCTAGCTACCCTGGTACACACACACATACATACCCCTACATATACAAGTGTGTATATATATATATGTTCATATGATTAAATATGTGCTCAGTGAAATATACATTCTCATACACAGCCATCATGCTGATTTATTTTGACTAGATATTTGTTTCAAAGGAGAGAAGTCCCTGTGACATTTAAAAAACAGATTAAAACATTTTAGAAGAACTTTAGGGCACTATATAAATGTGAGTTATTATTTCTCTCCTTATTTTCAGAGGCTTAAATACTCTAATTAAGAGAGAGCTAGATTGATAAAACTCAGTTCAGCCACATGGCCTTTCTTGAATCACATCCCAGAATTCATTCACTCCTCAGAAATAGCATCTGTTCCCACTCAGCCATATGTCATAGAAAGAACACTGAATCCAGGGTCAGAAGACCTGGATTCGAGCCCTGGGCTTTGCAACATTGGACAAGCTGGTTTCTATCTCTAGATCTCAGTTATTCCCTCTGTAAAATGAATGGGTTAGTCGAAATGACCTCAAAATTCCTTTTAATTTAGACAATTATAGGAATGAAAGTAGGCAAAGATAACCTCAAGAGTATTTGGTCTATAGTAATAGAAAGGTTTTAAAATAGGAATAAGAAGAGGGCAATGGCTGGGAGTGGGGGTGGGGGTGAGGTTTACTTTCAAGGTGCCCATCATCAATGGAGGTACCCAAGGAAAAGGGCAGAAGAGTGATAATCTAGATGGTGCTTCCTCCTCCTTTCCAATGGTATGATTGTCTTGTCTCCAGACCTAACTGTAAAGTCCCTGAGAGCATTTCCCCTCTGGTGTTTAGTTTCTTCATCTATAGAGTAAGGTTTTTGAGCTAAAAAGAACAGAAATTCTTAACTTTTTTGTCATCAACCCCTTTGGAAGGTCTTAGCACAGTGCCTGGCAGACAGTAGGTATTTCATAACCTACAATCCTAACATGAGACCTTACACATGATAGGTACTCTACATTTTTTTTTTAAGGATCTACCTTTAAGATATGGTCCAGAGGATCTGAGCTGTTTTTTTGTGTCCTGGACCCCATTGGCAGCCTAATAAGCCTACAGACCCCTTCTCTGAATCATGTTTTTAAATAACTGAAGGAAATGCTCGATTTCAGTTAGAAGTTAGTAAAAACAAAGATGCAATTTCTTCTCACTTAACTTTGTGGACCCCCTAAAATCTGCCCATGAACCGAGGTGATCCATACCCAACACCTTCATTTTACAGATAAAGAAACTGAGGTAAATGATTTTTTTTCCATGACCATTCAGGTAACAGGTAGCTTAGCTAAGATTCTGACCCAGGGCCTCCAGCTCCAATGCAAAGGAGAATGGGGGGAGGTGGGGAGGCTTTCTACTATACTACAGAGTCCCTGAATTTTTGAGGGGACTCCCCTCAGTTTAGGGTGATGATAGATTTTAAATTAAAAGACCTATATTTAAATCTTGCCTGAATGACTGTGGGAAAGCCATGTCCTTTCTCTGAACCTCGGTTCTCTTGATCAATTTAAGAACCAATTTTTATAAAGAAGGTTGGAATTGATCATTTGTCGTGTAACTTGCTTTTGTGATCCCAGATCACATTCTTATGACTTGTCTTTATACTCAGTAGCTTGAGTCAACCAAGGCTTTCATTTCCAGTCTTCTCTGACATCATCAACCCACCCAATGGTGAAGAGAAATGTTTTTTACCCAACAGCCAAGTGCGGGGCAGGGGGTAGGGAAGAAAAAAGCCTTATTGACAAATAAAAAGTCACATGCAGAAACAAGTTAATAAACTTTATATTCTCAAATAGCAACAAAGGAATTTTCTATTTTCCTCAGGGAGAAAAAATAAATCCATTCGTTCTCTAATAATGCTTATT
>JAQQSK010006828.1:0-14252 GCA_028658325.1 Potorous gilbertii
AGTCCCAGAGATACCCCGCTCCCCTCTCAGCCCATCTCTCTCACTGACCTGTGCGTGTGTGGGTGGAGGGACCTTCGCAGCTGCCAGAGATTCAGGTCCCTGATGCCTGCTTGGGTCTGCTCGCTCCTCTCAGTGCCACGTGGCCGGGGCGGGGGAGGGGAGGACTCCGCTCCCGTCTGGGGTACCTTTGTGGTGGGTTTTTCAGGGCTCTCTGCAATGGAAATCTCCTTCACTGTGTTTCTGCGCAGCTTCCACTGTTCCAGAATTTGTCAGTAGTTCTTTTTAGAGGGAATCCATGGGCTGTGGGTTCGGAGCTAGCAAATGTGAGTCTTTCTACTCCGCTATCTTGGCTCCACCCCCGCAAAAGCAGTTCTTATGGGAAGTTTTATGTCTTTGAAAATCTACATGAATAAAATAGAGAAAGAGAAGATTAATGAATTGCATATGCAGCTGAAAAAGCTAGAAAAAGAACAAATTGAAAATCTCCAAGTAAATACCAAATTAGAAATACTGAAAACCAAAAGATAGATTAATAAAATTGAAATTAAGAAAACCATTGAACTAATAAATAAAACTAAGAGTTGGTTTTATGAAAAAACCCAGTAAAATTGATAAAATTTTGGTCAATTTGATTTAAAAAAAGAAGAAAACCAAACTACCAATATCAAAAATGAAAAGGGTGAACTCACCTCCAATGAGAAAGAAATTAAAACAATAATTAGAAATTACTTTGCCCAACTGTATGCCTGTAAATTCGACAATCTAAATGAGGTGGATGATTATTTAAAAAAATATATAAATTGCCTTGATTAATGGAAAAAGAAGTTGAGTACTTAAATAACCCCATCTCAGAAAAGGAAATTGAACAAGCTGTCAGTGAAATCCCTAGGAAAAAATCTCCAGGACCAGATGGATTTACAAGTGAATTATATAAAAAATTTAAAGAACAGTTAATTCCAATACTGTATAGACTATTTGGGAAAATTAGGGAAGGAGTCTTACTAAATTCTTTTTATGATACAAATATGGTTCTGATACCTAAACCAGGAAGAGTCAAAACAGAGGAAGAAAATTATATACCAATTTCTTTAATGAATATAGATACAAAAATTTTAAATAAGATATTACCAAAAATAATGTAGCAACTTATCATGAGAATAATACATTATAATCAGGTAGGCTTTATACCAGGAATGCAGGACTGGTTCACAACAAAACTAATAGAAACCATACAAGTATCTCATAGATGCAGAAAATGTTTTTGACAAAATACAACACCCATTCCTGTTGAAAACACTGGAGAGCATAGGAATAAATGGAACTTCCCATAAAATAAGAATGAGTAGCTACCTAAAACCATCAGCAAGCATTATATGCAATAGGGATAAGGTAGATGCATTTCCAATAAGATCAGGGGTGAAACAAGGATGTCCATTATCACCACTGTTGTTCAATATGGTATTAGAAATGTTAGCTGTAGCAATAAGAGAAGAGAAAGAAATGGAAAGAATTAGAATAGGCAAAGAAGAAACTAAGTTATCACTCTTTGCAGGTGATATGGTGATAGAGAATTCTAGAGAATCAAATAAAAAACTACTTGAAATAATAAACAACTGTGGCAAAGTTGCAGGTTACAAAATAAACCCACATAAATCGTCTTCATTTCAATATATTACTAACAATGCCCAACAGCAGGTGATAGAAAGAGAAAGCCCATTTAAAGCTACAGTAGACACTAAAATATCTGGGAGTCTACCTGCCAAAACAAACCCAGGGACTATATGAATACAGTTAACGAAACATTTTTTGCACAAATAAAGTCAGATCAAAGTAAGTGGAAAAACATCACTTGCTGTGGATAGGCCAAATCAATATAACAAAAATGACAATTCTATGTAAATTAATTTACTTATTCAGTGCCATACCAATCAAACTACCGGATAATTATTTTCTAGAGCTATAAAAAATGATATCAAAATTCATCTAGAAGGAGTATGTGTGTAGAACCTGTATAAGGTTCTACACCATCTTGGGGAGGGAGTGGGGAAGGAGAGGGGAAGTAAGGAGAAGGAGGGGAAAAATATCTAAGATATATGGAAGTGATTGTAGAACACTGAAAACAAATAAAATAATTTTTACAAAAGGAAAAAAAAGTGATTGCCATTTCAGTTATTGGTTCAGAATTCAGTTGAATACCCCAGGAATTTTCTTGGCCTTGTACTGTTGACATTTTTGTTAATATTAATAGGGATGCAGTCCTAATGTACTGTTTGACAGTCAGGATACGTAAAATTCATGAAATGTTAGAGGATTGGGCTAAATTAAATAAGGTGAAATTTAAAAGGAATAAATGTAAAGTCTTATATGGGCACAACAAATCAACTTTGTAAGTGTAAGATAGAGACATGGTTAGACCACCAATGTTCTGAAAAGGACATGAGGATTTTAGCGAATTGTGAGCTCCATATAAGTCAGTGATACAATGTGGCAGCCAGAAAAGCATATGCAGTCTTGGGTTGTATCAAGAGAGGTATCACTTAATGAAGTAGGAAATTGACAGTCCTTCCTATGGTGGCCTTGTCAAACTGCCTCTGGATTGTTGTGATCAGTTTAAAAGTACTCTGATAAGCTAGGGAGTATCCTTTGGAGATCAACCAGAATGGTGAAAAGCCTTGAGTCCATGTACTATCAGTTCCAGTTGTGAAAGACCTATGAATTTTGTTTGGAAAAGAGAAGACACAGGATGGGAAGGGAGAGGAAATATTATGATAACTGTACAAGCACTGGAGGAACAGTGATGTAGAAGAAAGATCAGAATTATGGCAGAACCAGAAACTCTCAACAGAAATTACAGAGACAAATTGAGGCTAGATTTCAATAGAATATAAGCTCCGTGAGCAAGGATTGTGTCTTTTTTTCTTTTTTGGTCTTCCTAGCTCTTAACACCTAGCACACCTCCTTGGTGGTTGTTAAGCAGAGGCTAAATGGTTACTAGTCAGGTATGAGATAGTAGAGATTTTTTTGGGTATAAATGGTGCTAGATGGCTGCAGAGCTTCCTTCCAAGTATCAAATTCTGTAATTTGTACTTGGGGATTTTGTTAGGATCATGAAATTTTTCATATTCTTGAAAGAATTAGCAAATTTTGAAATACATTTCGTTGATTACTTTTGGTTTGACTTTTAACTAAGCTGGATTTTAAAGGAAATAAAATCTGTGTATTTGGTGCTTTTGTAAAAACCCTGTAAAAGAACTTCTCAATATCTAGAAAATACTAATCCAGATAACTCTGGAGGAGAAAGTGAGGCTGGTGACCTTGCACAACCCTCTCTCACTCAAATCATAGTCTGCAACAACTGCAAGTCATGTCATCATCTCCCTGATGTCATGATCATCTTTGAGAATGAAGGACAAACACAACAACAAGGTAAAAGAACTTATTACTATCTACACATATATCTACATATCTATTTACTATCTTCTTTTTAAAAGAAACAAGAATGATACTTGACTAATCCCTATAGGAAAGTTTCAGCAATGATTTTAAATTCAGATTCCTTGAGAAGTTTTTATGTGATTTTTTGGTACTTCCATTTCTCATAAAAGTCATATTGTACTTCACTCACAGAATAACACAAATGTTTATTTTTAGCAATTGTTTATGGTAGTCTCACACTAGATGTCAGTGTTAGCATACCTGGGTAGCTGTTCCAGGTGTGGTTATGATGTCATCCAAGTGTTACTTCTGTACATGAGGTACTGTGTTGGTTTGTAACTGAGCAGCCCCCATTTATAAGTATGCATGTTGCTTATATGGTATGTGATTTTATTTAACAAATATTTATTAAGCACTTGTTGTGTGCTCAGCTAGGGCAGCTAGGTGGTACAATAAAAAGCTGGGCCTGGAGTCAGGGAGACTCCTATTCCTGAGTTTAAATCCAGCCTCACATACTTACTAATTGTGTGACCCTGGGCAAGTCATGTAACCTTGTTTGCCTTAGTTTCCTCATGTGTAAAAATGAGATGGAAAAGGGAGCAGAAGCAAAACCAGTCCAGTATCTTTGCCAAGTAACCCAAATGGGGTCAACAAGAGTCAGACATGACTGAAACGATTAAACAATCAAGTTCTTAGTACACTGTCTGTAGTAGGTGCTAGAGAAGAGACAAATGTTGAGGAAGAGAGCTGTCTTCCCATTGGAAAGTAATAGGATAAAACATACTTCAGAAAATTCCCATAGGACTAGTTTACCTTTACAAACTTAATTTAAGCTTCTGAAAGACTGTGACCTGTGATATTTAACTGTTAAAAGAGATCTTTGATTTCTGATTGAAGCTCACCAGTACTGTAAGGCAGTTCTTTGATAAAAAGGGTGGCTGAGTCAGCATCACTCATGTCTTTTCATATCTATTTCTTATCACAAAATACTTTTTAAAAGTTATATATTAGATCTTGATTTGCCAACTTTTTTATGTGCCTCTTATCAGTGCTGTTACTAGTTTGGTCACTGCTATAAGAATCTGTTTTCACTATTGGAGTTTTTTTTTTAACATAAAATACTCTTTTGGGAATTTTTGTCATTATTCGATCTTAGAATCACATACACAGGAAGACATATTATTAATTATTGATTTTTGAATGGATTAAGTGCTATAGGGCTGATTTCCAGCCCCATTGAAAGAGACAAAGGTCATATATCACCTGGCATAGGGCTTACTCAATTTTGCAGAATACCTATAAGGCAATGAAAGCAACTAAGTGATGTTGAAAACTGAGTGTTTTCTTAAAAAATTATCTTAAACTTATTCCATAAGAAGGTTATTCAGTGCAAGTTACAATTAAATAATTAGTGATAATCTTGCACTGAGCTTAATTCTTGAAATCAGTTTTAGGAAGAAAAGAAAAATTCCTAGTTATACAGACTGGCCCAAAGGCCATTCCTGACCGCCTTTTTAACTGAGATAAGATCAATACCAGCAAAATGAGTTTTTGTTTTGTTTTGGGAAAGTAATAGATACTCTTATAACCAGCTTTAAATGAAAATGAGAGGCAGCAACCTAAGATACATAAGTGATAATGTTATGCTTTGCAATGAAAAGCATTATACAGAGCAAAAGGAACCTCAATTTTTGAGCCAAGCACACAGCGACCAGCTCAGACCATTGGTCCCCTTTTCTTTTTTGTAGTTATTCACTGTTGTTCTCTAAACATGATTGTATTCTGAATATGGATTATTTTTAGGCCCACTTTCCTGGTGGTCTGTTCTTTTAGGTTTGGTTCCATGGTGCCCTTGGACTTCTAGCTACTTCTAGATGGTTCAAATTGGTTTACTACCACTCTTGGTACTGAAATAAGAGAAGATCAAATGTTTCAAGAAATGCTGTTTCTTGCCTTTTGTTTCGCTGTGAGGTCAGTTGCATTAACTCCTGTGACTGTCAAAGAAAAGCTAAGAAACCATCCTTTCATTTAGCTTCAACTTCCTTTTGTCTTCTGGTTTCCTGGTGAGAATGTCAAGAATGGTATGATTCAGTTCCTTCATTAGGAGGCCCATTTGATGATTACGGGAGAAAGAGTTCACATTTAGCATACCAACAGGCAAGATTTGTTTGTTGAGTTGCCATAACCAAAGAGTTAGTTATCAATTGGCCAGTCTATTGGTGTATTTGGCTGGGACGGTCCTTGGAAAGTAGGTATGATCTGTAGCTGTGACCACATTTGAAGCTTTTCCAGCGCAATAGATGGAACTTTCCCAAGCTCCTGCACTGCTGGTAGAGCCTCTGAGGATCTCCTTGGAACAAAGAGGTATTGGAATAGGACTTTGTAGAGGATTGACACATTATTCTTGTGTCATCTGACTGTAGTTAAAATTATTAGCTATTTTACTGTGTCTTCGTATTGGACAAAATGCCATTCTCTTCTCCTTCCTCTTTTTAAACAGAATGCCTTCTAAATGTTTATCATTGCAGACAGCTGTGTATCTGCAGAAGTGGTGGCTGCTGTTGATGTAAACACTATTGCAAATGATGTATACAAGCATAACTTTCCTCATACACAATTATGGGCCAAAACTATTGAGGTGAGTAATGGTTATTGTTGTTTTAATAAATATGTACCATGGAAAATATTTGTCACTGTACAAAATGAAGGCTACATAGGCTGCGATGAATACTATTTTAATTCAAGGGCATCCATCACTCTCATACAACAGAGGACTGAAGCCAAATGTTTTCAACTTGGTGAGAGCAAGCTGTTGCTTAGGAATACTCTATTTTGACTACTTCTATATGTGATTCTGTGACCTTTTCCTAGTACTTTCCATTAGAGGTTGGAAAGCAACACTAGTGAGCATGAGCTTTAGATTCAGGCCACCAACTGAGGTGAACCCCAGAAACCTGCCAGAGCAAGTTAGAGGCAGGGCTGAGGGAGTGCTTTATTATGAGGACCAAGGAGATAGCCAACTGAAAATGTCATGAGAGTCCTAGACAAAAACAAATGAAAACACTGGGTGAGTCCATCAGAGGCTTTTCCTGTGCAGACTCAACTTCTCTGAGTTAATAGGGATATTTCTGTGAATCAAACATTTTCTTTTCTGAGGCATTTGGAAAAGAAGGAGACCTTTCCTCCCTCCAGTGGAAAATGGTGGGTGAACAGGCTTGGGGTGGGAGGGAGATGAGGATTTTCTGGTAGGAGCCTACAGTGTTACTGGGCTAAGAGAGAGGGGGACTACAGGGTTTGGAACTTTTACATGGGGAGATTTCATCCTTACTTCTTTACATTGTAAAGGTGGCTGAAAGAGAGAATGAGTGATTTCATGCTTTTGTGGGGAATATTTAGAGGGAGGAGGAAAAAGCCATGTGCAGATATCTGTGGCTTTGAGTTGGGTGTGTGTGAGTATAGGAGCATGATTTTAGAGAAAGTGAGTATGGTGTCTGTATGTTAGATAACAGGGTGTGTGGGACTTGTGAGCTGTAGTAGTGCATTTTGGGAATCGCCAGATGTGAGTATGGAGTGGGAGTTACAGCTGTTAGCAAGGACCTCATGGAATGTGCTGTGTAGCTCTTTCACCTGTAGTAGCATTGTGGCTTCTCCAAAAAGAGCTCAGGTGTAGGTAGAGCTTTTGGCTTGGGTGCTTGTGACACCACTCCTACTCTCTCTGCCTCAGTGACACACACATATGCATATACTAGTATGTGGTGAGGGAATTTTGTCTAATGTAGCTCATATTGACCAGGGACATACCAGAGCTCACCTCTGGATTTCTGGAGAGTCTTGGGAAGAGGGTATCATGAGTGACCAAACAGGTTCAAGATAAAGAAGTGGAAGAAGCCTTCAAAGATTCTTAGACTTTCCAGGTGCCTCTGAATGGACAGTTGTAAATATACTTTGCAGGAAGAGAATCAGAAGGTACTAAATACGAAGAATCAACGTGACAGGCAGTGAAATGCTTTGTCTTAATAGACAGGAAGTGACCAGGAAGAGAAAGATTCTTTTTTGTGCAGTCAATTGACCAGTTGGTTGAAGCAGAAAAAAAGAATTGGTTAGAATAAATATCACATTAGAAGAAGAGATAAAGATTGAAAGACGACAGTGTGCAGTAGAAGGGTTACAGCAGGCAGATATATCCTGCTTAAATAAAGTGTTAATTACCAAGATGGAAAATATACAGGAGCAAAGACCTTGTCTCTGTTACTGTTTCCTAGATCATTCTGACAGATACAAAGCAATCTCCACAAGGCGGCAGCTGAAGGACCCCAGAAATTGCCTCATTTGGCTGGTATTCTTCTTGTAAACTGGAAAGATACAGCACCCCAGGGCAGAAACAATTTGGGTTTTGGAGTGCAGTCTCACTAGCAAAGCCTTATGTAGGCTGAAGGCAGCTCCCAGGTGGGATCGCAGAATAAAACAGTGAGGAGCAATTGAAGAGAAAATGAGCCTCCCTGCAGGGTCTGCGGACCCCGAAGAGGCCCCTGGTTCAGAGACGTTTTATGAGATTGAATCTGAGCCGTGAGCTCTTCGCCATCGTTCTTTCCATTGGCAAATCATTATCTGGGTGGGCACTAGGACCCACCCTTTCCTTGTGTACTGTTTTCCTGGTACAGTTTCCTGTTCACGGTTGGGGATCACCATCTTTTCGCTTGAAAACCTGGCATGTACCAACTCATTGCCCACAATGGAGAAACAAAGCATGAAAAATATACATTGCTCAGATTATGACATGCAGCTGGCTAAATGAGTCTATCCATATGTGCGTAACAGGAACTGCTGAAGGACAATGAGCTTGGCCCAGGATTGAGTAGGAAAAGGAGATTCAGTGGGTTCACATTTGTCAAATGGCACAGAGTTCCACCGACCCAACTGCTCATCATCATACAAACCCATCTTTTAAACATAAGCATTCTCTTGGTGTTACTCTGAGCTCGTGAGTTATGGAACAGCATGATCCTGGAAGAATTAAAATGGAAACCTCTGAAGAACAGTGGTGTGTGAATGAGTATGTGTGTGAGGCTAAAGCATGTTACCGTTTATTTGATTGTGAGAAGTTTTGTCTAACATAAAAGGAAATGTATGCAAGAAGAGGAAATGGGCCATGAATCAAGAAGGGGACAGTAGATGCTAACACTGAGAGGTTAAAGGTAAAACAAAGACAGACAGGGTCCACTGGAGCGTGGTCTAAATAGGAAAGTGCTGCTAAGATTTGAGAATTAAAAGGACGTTGGTAGGAGTGTTCACACTAACTGATGGAATCAGGGATCCATCCAAAGTACTAGAAGCAAAGCATGTATCTGCAGACTCTTAATCATTCCCTCCTAGTATTGGTGGGGATGATCAGAGAAATAGAGCAACCTGGTTTCTTCTGCATTCTCCCCTTAATCTGGCTACAATCTCATTTTAAGGATGGCTGGAAGGATAGTGCCATATGTGTCACATATTGATCAGTGGAAAGAGTTGGCAGTGTTTCATCTGAAGAAGAAAAGACATGGGATGGAGAGATGGGCAGGAGAGCATGCTGTGGGTAATGAGACTGCTGACCTGCAGTGGTGGAAAGGTTGGTGGCTCCAGGACGCAGATCTGAGCTTGAAAGTCTGAACACAGCACTGTGCTATCTTTCCATTCCTTATATTGCACTTTGAAATCTGAAATGCATTTTCAAATTTGAACACTAAATTCAAATAATCGTAAAAGAAGCTCCACCGAGGACAAAGAACCAGAGCCAGAAAGGAATTAGTGGAGGGAGCACTGTAGAAGGAGGTGGGAGACTGCCGTTCTAGTGGAAGTTCTCCGTGTGTCCTCTTTGGCAGCTTTGGACAGGCTGCTTAACTCCTTTGCACCTCTGTCACCTGCTCTGTCAGATACGGATAAGGTCACCTGTACCATGTTCTCATGCCATTCTTATGACGATCAAGGACATAGGAAAGGGCCTGGAAAAATATAGCTAGTCCTAAATAAAGGTAATACATTAATTACTCCTCTCTTCCTTTGTTTAAATCATGTCTGTTCTTCTAAATCATCTAGGGAATTACACTCCAGGAATTTAATCAGTTATCCTTCAATATGATTTTAATGAGTCCTCCGTGTCAGCCCTTCACAAGGTAGGTATAATAAATCATTTTCTACTGAGGAAGAAACCTGTGAAGGATTTACAAAGGATAAGAGACTTCACTTTCTGTAGCTATAATTCATTATATTCACAAACTTTTATTCTGTTCCACAATCAAGTGAATTATATGTTGAATGAAAATCTGGTCCACCATGTCCTCATATTTATCCATTCTTATAACTTTTGGTTGGTGGCTTATTCTTAAGTAGCCCACCTTAATATGTAATATGATTTATTGTGGAACAACCTGCCATTTAAAGAGCCTGGATATAGTGTAAATTCCATTCCAGAACTCATTTGTAAGACAGTTGTTTGGAATTCAGAGTATATTTTACCATAAAAATATTTCTCTGACAGGTGGTTGGATTCTCCGTACAAACCACAAAATCCTGTTTGCCTCAGACTTAAGTCCTTTTGAATATTAAAAAATTTGAAGTGAGGAAGCATGCTAATTTCTATTTTTTTTTTGGAACTAAAGTTCACAGAACAATCATGATTTTCAGCATAATTTACGATGTTAATTTTCTCCACACATGTGTTCTCTATCCCTCTAGAATTGGCCTACAGGGAGATGTGACTGATCCGAGGACAAAGAGTTTCCTGCACATTCTTCACATTCTTCCAAGGTATAGCCTTAAATTTCTTCAGAGTTTTATATGAAGTATGAAAATTTGTCATTTGAGTGAATGTGACACTTACTTTTCACTTGATCCAGAACAGTATAACTGTTCTTGGGAGCTGGAAGTTTCCTTAAAGCGCACCTTGTTCTGCTTTCTCATTGTACAGATTTATGAGGCCCAGAGAGATGAAGTGTTAAAACCTGTTGCTTAGAGGCAGAGCCAAGAGTAGAACCCAGATCTCTGTCTCTGTCTCTCAGTTTACTGTGTTTTATACTGTGTTCTCTAAAGTGTATTTGCTTTAAGTTCACTTCTGAAGCAGTGATTGGGCTGAGCCTGATTTGTGTCCGAAAGGGACATAAGGTAATGACTTTTCTGGCTTTTTAAGGCATTGGTGATGAATTCTTTCTATTTTGTGAATGATTTGAAAAATGCTTTTCCTAAATAATAGTGTGGGTTTTCTTCCTTTTTGTAATATAATTGACAAAAAATCTTTTTCTTTCAGGCTAGAAAAATTACCAAAGTACATCCTTTTAGAAAATGTTAAAGGATTTGAAGTGTCTTCTGCCAGGTAAAGCATATGTTTGCCTTGATTGCATTTCAGAATCACTTTATCTTGCAGCAGAAGATGCTGGAATTGCAACTTTGGAATTGAGTACACGCAGATACTGAAATATGACATTTATGTAGATAGAATAGAGGGCCACAGTTCTAACTTTTAATAAAAATGTTACATTTTTTTGTGATGTGCCTACTGATTTTTTCCATTTCCATTTTGAGGATACTTCATAAAATATTGTCCCAATCATGTGTTTCAAATCATATCATTAATTCCCTGTAACCAAACCCTGTCTTTATATTGTGAAATCAAAACATAATGCTTAATATTCAGTTAAGATAGACAGAGTAGCAGTGGGGGGAGAGGGGGAATCATTTGGATCCATTCTTGACTCTGACACATCCCAACTGTGTAGACAAGTCATTTAACATCTCAGTGTCCCAGATACCTCTCTAAAATGTTCAGTTACGGATGAGTTGTCAGTATTCATCACTGAGAAAATTTCCACATCAGAGAGCTCTCCAACACCAAGGAAATCATTGATCTGCATCAAAAAAGAAAAAAAAAGCAAGCTATTGGTGAAACCATTAAGCTTCCTTTAAGTACAAAATAAAAATAAATAAAAATAATTAGATACTTATGTAATATAAATATAAAGAACAAAGTAATGGACACCTACCTTTGTGGAAAGCAGTTAAAATTCTAAATTCCATTCAAGAGGCATTCTCCCACCAGTTGTTTATCTTCCAATTTCTGATAGTGTCTAAAATAGCATAATAAATGAAGTAGGCCCTTAGAAAGTGTTTGATTTTATTAAATGATGACTAAACTTTAGAGTAATAATCTATCTCTGCTACTTACTAGCAAACTGACCACTTAACCTATCTGAATCTCATTTCCCCATAAAAAGTGTTGAATTCTATCAAGGACTCTGGGAGGTCATGGTTAAATTTCAAGGGGCTTATGAACTTGGATGGGGAACAGTTATATTTTAATTTTCACTAACTTTCTGTTGTCAGTATCAATGAATGTCTTTAGAAATAGAAAGTTGCTTAGTTAGAATTGGGATTATTTAGAGCTGTGTTTTTCCTACTAGTTAGGGGGAAATGAACCCTATTGCAGTGCACTTAGGGAGACCCAGTTAGGATGCTGTCTTGTTATTCTCCTAGATTCTGGTTTTCCTTGACTATTGGTTGGAACAATGTGTCTCTAGTACCTCCTTCCTTTCCAACCTTCCTCAATGAGTTATCTAACACAGGACTAAGTTAATGCTCTGCAGTGAGCTCTTGACAACATTTTGTATAACCCTTGGAATAAAACCCTTTGAAGTTATTTTTTAAAAATACTGTTGATGACACCAGATAACACAAGGCTTGTAAAGTACTTATATCATCAGATTAAATTTATTCATAATCAAAATACTAAACAAACTTAATGAGAAGTGTGTAATTTTTTGCCCCTAATAAGTTTTGTGCCTGGGAATGCCATTGGAGGTAATAGTTCACTTGAAAAGATGCTTAAAAACCATTTTCATTTTCTCCTTTACCTGTGTAAACTGGTGTTTTGGTACTATTCCATTTTATTTTTACTTTTAAAATTCTAGACTTTCATTTATAAATTTGCCCTGTTTGTAAGTGCAATAATTTTTGCCAGAACCATGGAACTATTTTTTTAAATTGGTATATAATCAACAAACAATGATGTAAGTCCTAGTAGATGCTAAGTACTGTGCTAAATTAATGCTGAGGGTTCAAAGCTCTTAAGGAGCTTACATTCTACTGGGGACATATCTAGGTATGTGCAAGATACAGATATTTTTTGTTGGACCATGATTTCATTAGGATGAGGAACTCTTGGTGAAGGGTTTCCTCTGGTACTTAAGCCTTTTCATATTTCTCAGTTTTATCTTATTACCCTTGATGGAGGCTAGTTAAAAAAAAAATTCTGTATGAAAACTTCAAAATACAATTGGGTGTTATTTTGCACACACTGTAATCACCTGTGCATCATATGTTATTGAATTATTTTGGTGATTTAGCATAAACCAGGAAGAAGTCAGTTTTTTGATCATTTGATTGATTATAGTCAATTTTCAGTTGTTACCTAGACCATCTGAGCCCAGTGTGCATAGCCAGCACAGAGAGCTAAGCAGGTGTGTTGGCTTTATACACTCGATTGCTGTTTACAGTGTTTTCCTTTGTGTAGTGCCAGAGATTGCTTCATAGCATTCAGTGGCACACAGTGAAGAAAAATTCTAATTATCAGCCTTAATTATTCATATCCCCAAAGAACTAGTATGTATATAGTGCTATAATTTTATTGTAGAATTATTTTCAGAATGGCTTTCTCTGATGCCTCATTGTTACCTGGTGGTGACCTTGGGTTCTTGATGGCTCTTCCAGTGGTGGATTAACTCTGGCAAGTCCAAGAGCCTAGAAATGCTTTAATTTTAAGCTTAGTAACAGACTCTGTGTATGTCATCAGAGACACCAGCCCTGGTAGATTGAGATGGCTCACTGTCACTTTGGCCACAGGGTGATACATTTTATATAGAAGCTCCGAAAGATCATTAATTGACTCTTAGTAGGATTCAAATCTGTGTCGGTGGAGATCATACCTGCACTAGTGAAATCAAGGTTCCCTGAATTATAGAAGTATTTTAGAGTTGAGCGTAGCATTGGAAAAGGTCATAGTAGTGGACTGGCTTTGAGATCATGGCAGAACAATGCTACCTCAAATATTTAACTTATATTTTTAAATATAAATTTATTTATTTAACTTCTTGCATTCATTTTCACAAAATTTTGGGTTCCAAAATTTTCTCCCCATTTGTCGCCTCCCCCCACCCCAGTACACCGAGCATTCTAATTTCCCCTATCACCAATCTGCCCTCTCTTCTTTCATCCCTCCCTTCTCTTGTCCCCATCTTCTCTTTTGTCCTGTAGGGCCAGATAACTTTCTATTCCCCATTACCTGTATTTCTTTTTCCTAGTAGCAAGAACAATACTTGACAGTTGTCCCTAAAACTTTGAGTTCCAAATTCTGCCCATCCCTCCCTCCCCAACCATTCCCTTTTGGGAGGCAGGCAATTCAATACAGGCCATATCTGTGTAGTTTCACAAATGACTTCCATAATAGTCATGTTGTGTAAGACTAACTATATTTCCCTCCATCCTATCCTGCTCCCCATTGTTGTTATTCTCTCTTTTGATCCTGCCCCTCCCCAAGAGTGTTGACTTCAAATTGCTCCCTCCTCCCATTGCCCTCCCTTCCATCATCCCCCCCCACCCTGCTTATCTCCTTCTCCCCCACTTTCCTGTATTGTAAGATAGGTTTTCATACCAAAACGAGTGTGTATTTTATTCCTTTCTTTAGTCGAATGGGATGAGAGTAAATTTCATGTTTTTTTTTTCTCAGCTCTCCTGTTTTTCCCTCCACTAAAAAGTCTCCTGCTTGCCTCTTCTATGAGAGATAATTTATC
>JAQQSK010006829.1:0-14252 GCA_028658325.1 Potorous gilbertii
TTTTGCCAATTGAGTTAGCCTATTTTTCAAGGTGCTATTTTCTTCAGCATTTTTTGAGGCCTCCTTTATTAAGGTGTTGACCCGTTTTTCATGCTTTTCTTGCATCTCTCTCATTTCTTTTCCCAGTTTTTCCTCCACCTGTCTGTCTTGATTTTCAAAATCCTTTTTGAGCTCTTCCATGGCCTGAGCCCA
The DNA here is from genome assembly GCA_028658325.1 of Potorous gilbertii. Taxonomy (NCBI): domain Eukaryota; kingdom Metazoa; phylum Chordata; class Mammalia; order Diprotodontia; family Potoroidae; genus Potorous; species Potorous gilbertii. The sequence goes on from JAQQSK010006829.1 coordinate 193, forward strand.
CTAGATATTTATTTCAGATGTTTGAGATACAGAAGTCTTGACTCCTATGTCTTTCCCTGATGGTAAGCATTGTTCTTCCTCATCAGAAAGGAAAGGAGGAAACATCTGGTCACCAAGAAATTAACCTTCTGTAGTCTTATTTTTCTTTCCCTTTTCTGGGCATTTTCTCATCCAGTTACTTGACTTCTGAGATTCTTCTCCACCTTCACCCAGATCCGCCTAGCTAGTGCTTGGGGTCTGAGATGCGAATGCTGCTCCCCAGCCTCAGTGCTTTCAGTGGCGGGTCGGGCTTCTATTCAATGTGTGCTTAAGTTCTGGTACTCAGGTGGGGACAGGGCCGCCTCCCGGGCTCAGTTCCCTCAGGCGGTTTATGGGGAGACCTTCAGTAATGGACCCCAGCTCCTGCCTGCTCTGGGGGCCTCTGGCCACCTGCTGCCTCTGCTGCTGCCTCCCAAGGGGCCCTGAATTATGGAGATACTCCACTCCCCTCTCATCCTGCCCAGAAGTCTCTCTCATTGACCTGTAGTGTCTGTGGGTGGAGGGACCTTCACGGCTGCCTGAGATTCTGTCTCTGAAGCCTGCTCAGATATGCTCCTCTCTGTGCCATGTGGCCAGGTAAGAGCTGGGCTCCTCTTCCATCCTGTGCGCAATGGACCTTTGGGATCGGTTTTTCAGGGCTCTCTGGAACGGAAATCTCTTTCACTCTGTTGCTGCGTGGATAACACTGCTCCAGAATTTGTTGGGAGTTCTTTTTACAGGAAATCCATGGGCTGTGGGTTTGGAGTTAGCATGTGTGAATCTTTCTACTCTGTCATCTTGGCTCCTCCCCCCAATAAATGTTTGTCAACATCGATCTGATACTTTATCCCAGATTTTGCAGAGACTATCGTAACTACTTTACACTATCAAGTGTCAAGATTAAAATGAGCAGCTCAAACTGCGTCAGAATAAATTGGGTCAGCAGGTAAAATCTTGAGGCACTTTCCTGTTTTCACATCCCATATCCTTATACTTTCATCAAAAGATCCTGAAAGGATGAGCTTGGACTAAGGATTGAAGCTTCAGCAAAATACACAATTACTGTGATGCTTTAGTGTTTTTAGACACTTCCCAGAGCTAACATCCCATATCTGAAGAGATTTATCATTGAAAGCAAATACAAGAAGATTGGAATGTGAGGACCAGGCAACATCTGAAATTCCCTGTTTGTGCCCACATACTGTTTTCTGAAATTTTTCATCATATGCTCCCCAAATTTTATTGAGCTTACCTGCAGAAGAACTCACTAACCATTTCCATTTGGATGAAATTTAACCAAAGATATGGCTTTAATGCTTTCTGCTATTGTAACCTTTAATGTGTAGTTTGACTTTACAGGTGCAGACTTGCTCTGATTGGTTGATGAGGAAGTTATAGATTGCATTTTGTGGCTTCTGCCTCTGATTTCTTTTCTTCAGCTGCCATGGTTCTGAAACTAAAAACTCAGATCCCAAAAGAAAAACTCCTAAGAATATTGTAGCCAAATTATAGAGTTCCCAGATCAAGGAGAAAATATTACAATCAGCCAGAAAGAAACAATTCAAGTATTGTGAAAATACAATCAGGGTAACACAGAAGCTGCTAGGTCCTTTTTGAGCTCTTCCATTGACTAGGATCAATGCATATTGATTTTGGAGGTTTGGGATGTAGAAATCTTGACTTTTATGTCTTCCCTGGATGGTAAACATAGTTCTTCCTCATCTGAAAGGATGGGAGAGTATACCTATTCAACAGGAAAGTAATCTTTTATATTCTGATTTTTTTTCCCCATTTGTTTGGGAATTTTCCCAACCAGTTAGTTGACTTTTGGGACCTTTGTCAAGAATAGGGTATACTTTAGGTACCTGTAAGCTCTCAGTTTTTCCACAGAGGTACAATCAAGGGAGAGGATTTTACTCCAGCTCCACCATGCCCCAGGATCTTTCTCAGGCCTGAGATTCAGATCAACTGCTCAATTCCCCCAGGGTCTTTAAGCTGAGCTACTCCAACAATGGACCCTGACTTCTGCAATTGCCATCACAGCCTCCCACTGCCCAATGCTGCTGCTGCTTCCACCACCTGGGACTGGGGCTAAGGTAAAATCCTCTTCCTTTCCAGCTGTGGTTGAAAAAGTCCTCTCACTGACTTTTGGTGCCTGTGGGTTGAGGGATCTGTGAACCTCTGCTGCTGCTGGGGATGCTGCCCCCAAGGCCTGATCTGGTCGTACTCCTCCCAGTGCTGCACATCCAAGACTGGGCTGAGCTCTGCTCTGCATCTGGTGTGACAGACCTCTCCCATTGGCCTTTCAGATCACCCTGTGCTGGAAATCTCCTCCACTCCATTGTTTTGTGACTTCTGCTCCTCTAGAATGTGTTGACAGTCTTTCTTTACAGGTATTTTATGGGTTATGGGGGAAAAGCTAAAGTATGGGCATCTTTCTACTCTGCCATCTTTACTCTGTCCCTCATGAACAGGTATTTTCTTCCATCCTTTCATATAAAGAAGAACAAAGCATAACATCAGAGGAAGTCAAAGTTTCTGCATCCAAAACTTCCAAAATAAACATCCAATGGTCTCAGGCCATTAAAGAGCTCAAAAAGAATTTTGAAAATCAAGTTAGACAGGTGGAGGAAAAACTAGGAAGAGAAATGAGAGTGATGCAAGAATATCATGAAAAATGAGTCAACAGTTTGCTAAAGGAGACCCAAAAAAATGCTGAAGAAAATAACATCTTGAAAAATAGGCTAATCCAATTGGCAAAAGAGGTGCAAAAAGCCAGTGAGGAGAAGAATGCTTTCAAAAGCAAAATTAGTCAAATGGAAAAGGAGATTCCAAAGATCATTGAAGAAAATAGTTCTTTAAAAATTAGAATGGAGCAGATGGAGGCTAATGACTTTATGAGAAACAAAGAAGTTATGAAACAAAACCAAAAGAATGAAAAAATAAAGATAATGTGAAATTATCTCATTGGAAGAACAACTCAGTTGGAAAATCAATTCAGGAGAGACAATTTTTAAATTATGGGACTAGTTGAAAGTCATGGTCAAAACAAGAGCCTAGATATCATCTTCCATGAAATTATCAAGGAAAACTCCCCTGATATTCTAAAATCAGAGGGCAAAATAAATATTGAAAGAATTCACCAATCACCTCCTGAAAGACATCTGAAAAGAGAAACTCCTGAGAATATTGTAGTCAAATCCCAGAGTTCCCAGGTCAAGGAGAAAATATTGCAAGCAGCTAGAAAGAAACAATTTGAATATTGTGGAAGTACAATCAGGATAACACAAGATATAGCAGCTTCCACATTAAGGGATTGAAGGACTTGGTATATGATATTCCAGAAGTCAAAGGAACTGGGAATAAAACCAAGAATCACCTAACCAGCAAAACTGAGTATAATACTTCAGGGGAAAAAATGGTCATTCAAAGAAATAGAGGACTTTCAAGCATTCTTGATGAAAAGATCTAATAGAAAATTTGACTTTCAAACAAAAGAATCAAGATAAGCATGAAAAGATAAACAAGAAAGAGAAATCATAAATAACTTTCTAATGTTGAATTATTTACATTCCTACATGGAAAGATAATATTTGTAAGTCTTAAGACTTTTCTCAGTATTTGGGTACTGGGAGGGAAACACACACACACACACACACACACACACACACACAGATATATGGAGAAAGGGAGAAATAAAATGGGACAAATTATCTCTCATAAAAGAGTTAAGAGAAAGCTTTTTCAATGGAGTAGAAAAAGGGAGGTGGTGAGAGGGAAAAAGTGAAGCTTACTCTCTTCACATTTGGCTTAAGGAGGGAATAACATGCTCACTCAATTTGGTATGAAAATCTGTCTTATACTACAGGAAAGTTGGGGAGAAGGGAAAAAGTGGGGGGATGACAGGAGGGAGGGCAAATGAGAGGAAGGAGTAATTAGAAGAAACATTTTTGGGGAGGTACATAGTAAAAAGAAAGAATAGAATAAATGGGGGGGAGACAGAATAGAATGGAGGGAAATAAAGTTTGTCTTACACAAATATTATGGAAGTCTTTTGCAAAACTACACATATATAGCCTATTGCTTGCCCTCCCAGTGGGAATGGATGGGAAGGGAAGAATGGAGAGAATTTGGAACTCAAAGTTTAATTAACAAATGTTGAAAATTCCTTTTGCATACAACTGGAAAATAAGAAATACAGGTAGTGGGGTCTAGAAAAATATCTTGCCCTACAAGAAAAGAGAGAAGATGGAGATAAGTGAAGGGAGGGGTGAGATAGAAGGGCATATTGAGGGAAGAGGTAATCAGTATGCCAGGCATTATGGGGTGGGGGAAGGGGAGAGAAGGGGAGAAAATTTGGCATTCAAAGTTTTGTGGAAATGAATGCCGAAAACTAAAAATAAAAAAAAGATAAACATTTAAAAATAAATAAATAAATAGATGGAGGCAGTGGGGCATGGACTAGATTACCTGCAGTCTTTCCAGCCCTGAAATTTCCTTATCTTCCTTACTGCTTTGTACCTTCCTTTTGTTGATTATCTCCAATTTATCCTGGCTGTATCTTGTTTGTACATGGTTTTCTGTATATTGTCTTAGACTGAACTCTTTTTGAGATCTGGGAAATGGTTTGGTGAACGATTAAGTGAGAGGATGGGCCTAGAATCAGTTTCAAATCCAGCCTCAGACACTTACAAGCTGTGTGACCTCTCCTCAGTGTCTTCAACAGTAAGATAAGGATAATTGCATCTAGCTACCAGAGTTGCTTGGATATAAGATAATATTTGTAAATTCTCTGGCACATATTAGGCACTGTATAAAACCTATCTAAAAAAAATAAAAAGAATATTGTGTTCAATTGGGGTAAAAAATTCCTGCATTATTTAGAGAAAAATCTTGTGATCAAACATGATCGAATCTGTAACTCCTTAATTTCCAAAAGTAGTCATTTATATTTCTTAATTTGTGAACCCATTTGGGGTTCTTTAATGATGCTTTAAGCAATAATTGCCCCATTATGTTACTAATATATTTTCATCTCTGACAACAAGTATGAACATTTGTGAAGCATCTTTGTTTCTGCGGTAATCAAAATCTTCATGATCCTGTGCACAATAATTTCCATATTCATGAAGCAAACTCTGACCACTTCTGACTAAGCACAAGATGTTTTTACACTTTCCCAGCCTGTTATCAAATTGTTTCCAAATTGCCTTTATGGTTTGTCATTCAAGTGAAAATCAATGCCCAGGGGATACAAGCACATACCCTAATTCATATTTTGTACACTGAACCAGAGCCACACCTTCATTCTCTTGTATACCCCATAATCACACCTCATCAACTGTATAATCATGTGATCATGAATATTTGTATTCTTGAAGCTCACCTATTAGGCTGTTTGAAAACCAAGATCACTGTGCAGGCATATTAAAAGTCATTTTGAAATTATCACAGACCATCAAACATGTTCTATAGAAACAAACCTTATATTGCCTTTCACCGAAATATTAAGGAAGGTTTCCAATTTAAACATTTTCTTCCATATGTTATTATTCTTCTGTTTGACAAATTTTCAAATGAACTTGTTGACAACACTAGTCAATCACTGAAAAGAATGCAACCAGTGTTCTAGTGGTAGGGGAAAGGAAGTTATAGCTGAAAAGACTCTTCCCTGACAAAGATATTTTATATATACACATTGCAAAAAACAATTCAATATATGGAACTGAATTTTAAAAACATTTTTCAGTTGGTTAGGCAGCTAAGATTAAAAAATAAATAAATTTTCAAGTCTCAGTAAGAGAGCTTATAAAAGTCAATTACATTTTCCATTGTATATTTGTGTGAGTGAGCATTTTCACTTTATTATTATTTTAAATCAAAACACATAAATAAACTTGATATGAAACCAGATTTTAGACTGTGTGTGTTGAGTGTTGAACAAAATATTGCAAACCTTTCCTCAAATAAATAATTATAGCATCAAAATTATTTTGTGTATGATTATTTTCTTACCAACTATCTCCCAAGTTGTAAATTATTTCAATGAAATAGTTATTTATATTAAAATTTGGTAAAATAATTAAACTTCATATGAAGTTGTGCAGATAATACTAAGCATATGAGGTTGTGCTGAATTATTTCTTTTAATTCTTATGGAATATCACATATAAATAACTTGTAATTCTCTTAAAATTGGTTTTAGAATTTTTATTATTAATACATAGAATATAATTTTATATTTAATAATGGTATAAATTTTAATTTGGAGGTTTGAATGAAAATATTTTCATTGTGATTAGTGTAAGCACTTAGTAAATAAATCTAAAAGAATATTAGTAGCACTTCAATTATTCTAGGGTTTCACAATCCATTTCTATTATTGTTAAAAAAAAGGTTTATTGAACAAAAAAAAAGGTGGCAATGCTATCCTAATTCATAGTGAAAATCTTATTAAGTTTTGAAAATCTGAATGAGAACTAGATGAAACAATTTAAAGATATTTGTTCCTCAGATGAAATATTATATTTCAGTAGGTCCTTAAATACAGTGATTACAAAGTAAATATTCTGAGTCTGCATTTATCTAAGTCTACATCTCCCTAAATCTACATCTATAGCAATCTAAGTAACTATCATCTAAGGAATGAAATTTCTATTGTTTGTTTTACTCAACAGTACATCTTATTAAGTACTTCAATTTTATCTCCATCTCAAATTTTGTTACATACTGCAACTAGATGACTGTAAACGTCAGAAATATCTGATATTCTTTTATTTCACACCTGAAATCTCTCATATTAAGTTAGATTCTCACCTTATCTTTGACTTCTTATCCTCTGCATTACAATGAATTTCTCAAACTGACACATAACTTTTCTTCTTGAGTCAGGATCCAGACTGTTAATGGAGTCATAGGCATGAAAGGTGCATGAGAACATTCAGGCATAAGTCCTGAATTCTTGATGAAGGGATGAAGATAGGGATTCTTCATTCTTTATACTGTCAGTTCAGCATATTAAGGAGTGAAGTCATCATGTGTGGCCTACAGTTTGCCATTCAATCAATTCTGAACTTCAGAGCATTTTCTGTCCCAATGTATTATCTCATCCTGTCAGATAATCTCACTCATTAATAAGGAGAGGAGAGTTTTCATGTGGTTGTTTACTGAAGAAATGATGTGTAGAAATGATCAGACCCACCTGGGGCTTATTCAGTTAGGCTCCTGACATCAGGACAGTGGCTTTTATAATTAAACCAATCAGTGTTTCTTCCTCGACCTTTATGTACATTCAAAACTCAAACTGCAGTGTTGATTTTACCACAAAGGCTTTAAATTACATTTCACTTAGCTCTCCCAGGCTATAAGGACATGCAGGTTCCAGTCAAGTTTCTAACTTATATAATGCCACCACTTCCCAAGTTGTTCCTACTTACAGACATTTCACCTATATGATGAATCTATGAAATGATTTATTGTATAAGACAACAGCTAAGGTGTTTTCCAGCATTAATACATATTAACATTAACGATAATGATAGCAGCTAATATTCATATAATGTTTCCCATCAGCCAGGAACTGTGCTAAGTGTTTTACACTTATATATCTCATTTGACCTTCAAAACAATCCTGGAATACGGGTGCTATTTTATCCTCATTTCTCAGATGAGGAAACTGAGGCAAAAAGAGGTTAAGTGACTTGCCTATTACCACATAGTGTCTGAGGCTGAATTTTCACTCAGGTCTTCCTGACTGCAGGCTCCATGCTCTATCCACCTAGCTGACCCCTATATTGGTCACATATGAATACTACATAATCATTCAGTTCAAATCATTCACTTAATACAATCCAAGGTCTATTTGAGTTGAAAAAAAAGTGTATTTTGTTTTTATCATTGTTCAGCATAATTTTATATGCAATCAGAGGAACGTTGTTCTTAGACCTGAAAGAAATCTCGACAAATTATCTGATCCTGTTGACTTTACATTTCAATGCCTCTAGTTTGTTTATGAGATAATTGAAACCCAGAGACATCATGTGTCTTACCCAAGGTCACAGAAATGTAAATGGAAAATACACTCAAGGTGGCAGAGGATTCAGGTTGAGGCCTTCTCTTTCCTATTCCTATTTTTAATATGTAAAATGATAGAAGTATTCCAGTTGAAACTTAGTGTATTTAGTCATTATTTGTCATGAAAGGTTTGTATAGAAGTTACTTTTTAATTGGATTATTCTTTATTTGTTAACTAAGTCTATACGATATGCCAGGAACTCTGTAGTCTACCTAAACACAGGACAATTTATTTCTTTTCTCAATGAGCTCATTACCTAGCTCACAATCTTTCCTGCCTAACTCCTATTGTCATTACAGGAAAACTTCAACTTTAACATTGATACTCCCTCAAACAACCTTACATCTGAATTTTCTCAACTTGTTTGTTTCCTATGACTGTTCCTCTGCCAAACCACAGCTACTCACAAATATCGTCATATCTTTGATTTGCCACCATCCACAAAAGCTCGATTTCCATATTTCTGAACTCTGAAATTCCCTTTTCTAATCCCAATTTTCTGATCAGAAACTTGTCATCCCACTCTTCTCTCTACTTTCTAATTCCTAAACTTATTCTTTATCCTAACCACGTCCTCCAATTCGTAGTCCCCTGTGTTCTTCCCCAGGCCATCATCCATGCAGTAGCTTTCTGACTTTCCTATTATTCTTGCCAAAATATCCCTGTTTTCCAGAGGTACAGCCCAGCAAGCAAGTTATGCTCTGAGCTTGGCATAACAACCATCTTTGGCACTCATTCTCTGGATGTTTTCAGCCCCAGCAAAATCCCAGAATTGTTTTACATCAGCATCAAGCTCAGGTCTCTGAGCTTGGACAGTACTCACATTCCAGTTATGAAGTTCTGCCATGAATCAAACTTGTGGCCTTGTTGCTGTTACCCTTCACTGTCAGGGCTATAGCACACTGTGTAGCCATTGATATAAATATTGAATTACCCCTACACTGCCTTTCTGCCCCACCTCACCCCCAACCAGGGGTAGAGCTCCAACACATGTCCTTACTTGCAAGTCACTTTCCTCACCCCAAAGTTAATTAAACTTCTGTTTGATTCCTGACTCTACTGTCTCTAGCCTGCTTTGTTTAGCTCTGGTCACTCACAGGTTAGAGGTTACTTCTGTCCAGTTGATATTCATGAGATCTCCAATCTTCTAGGCTTGGAAAATAGGTCTTGTCTTTTTCTCTCTCACTCTACCCCTTATACAATATGTAGCCATTTTCTGTAAATTTCACCTTTAAAACATCTCCTGTTTATACCCTTTCTCTACTCTGACACTCTACTCTGCCATAACCTTGGTATAGGCCTTCCTTGCCTGAGCCTGGACTGTTGCAATAGCCAGCTAATTGTTCTTCCTGCCTGAGATTTCTCCCATTTCAGTCCATGCCCCACTCATCTGACAAAGTAATCTTTCTGAAGTTCAGGTCTGCTCAAGGCACCCTACCAATTAGTAAGTTCCAGTGGCTCCCTCCACTCTTCTATTCTTCCAGAAATGCCTCTGTCTGGCATTACAAAGCCTTTGTAATCTGCCCTACCCCTGCATCTTTCCAGTCTTCTTATGCCTTACATCCCTCTTCCTATGTAGGCTGTGGTTCAGTGACACTGGCCTAGTTACTATTTCTCAAATAAAACAAATTTCCCAAATCCAGACATTTTCATTGACTCTCACCAGCTCCTGGAATGTTCTCACTCCTTATCTCTGCATCCTAAATTCTCTGGCTTTGAGTTTGAGGCAAAATTCTACTTTCTACAGGAAATCTTTCCTATTTCCATTGGTTCTAGGAACTTTCCTCTATTGGTAATCTCCAATTTGTTATACACATACACACAGGTGCATGTGTGTATTATATATACATATATGTAACACATACATGTGTATGTATATGTGTATATATCATAAAAGTACATTCTTGTTTTCATGTTGTCTCTTCTGTTAAGCTATGAGTTCCATGAAGCAAGGATTGTCTTTTGTCTTTCTTTTTATCCTCACACTTAGCCTAATCCCCGGTAGTAGACACTTAATAAATGTTTATGGACTGACTCGTTTTTCACTTCTTATGTGACTCCCTTCTTTACAGGAAACACTTTTTAGAATGCAACATAAATCATTTTATTTTTATCTGAAAACAAAATCCATTATGAAAGCACAGAGAACCAATAGATAACAATCAAGGAGAACAGAAAACTCATTTGCTAGGCAGCAATAGAAAAGGGATGGGGAGGAAATAGGGAATGGATAAATTTTGCCAGGCCCCAGTAGTGGAAACCAGGTAGAGTCAGGGAAAAAAGCCAAGTTCCATCCAGACTGATTAATTCTTAATGGGAGGGGAAGATTCAGATTGTTTCTGGCCAAACAGAAGCAATTACTATTTATATCCACACTGAGCCATCAGAATGCAATGTCCAAGGTAGGCTTGGGTTATGACTTAATGCTGGCCAAACGGTGATAGAGTGATTTAGGTTTAAGACATGATCCTTAAAAAAAAAACAAAAAAAAAACAAATCTAGCTCATAAAGCCCAACATATCTTGTGAGGTTTTAGCCATCAAAATTTATTCATTTTGGCAGAACATCTGCAAGTAAAAGCATTATTGCCTATGTGGACAGAGGGATAAGAGGGAGAGAGAAGAAGGGAGGGAAGGAGAGGAAGGAGGAAGAGGAAGGAGAGAGAGGAGGGAAGAAGAGAAAGGAAGGAAGAGAGGAAGAAAGGAAAGAGCCATGTTGCCCAACAGGAACTGACCAGTTGAGTTCTCAATGGGTATATGTAGAAAATGTAAGTATTTACTATTTTATTTTTTATTCATTTTGAGTACCCCCACAAATTAGAACTATCCCAACATTGAAAGGGCTGCTTTGGGAGGTAGTTGTCTTTCTTCCCGACACTAGGTATCTTTAGGTAAAAGTCAGTAGCAGAATTAAGCTTTGGGTTCACTTAGTTCAGAAGAGCCAGCATTAAAGGAGTCTTCCAAGTTCATGGCTTCACAAGCCTAAAGTGCTCACATTTCCTCCCTTTTACTGACATCAATGTTTTGTCATTTTCTTCAGGGGATTTTCAAATAAAGATGGTCAAATCCCACTTTCTGTGACCTGATGCTCATGGAAAACCATGAAGAGCATTTTCAAACAGTAATTTAAGATAGTGTTTATTCAACAGAAACTACTCCCTTATGTGGGTTTCTTGAAAATTCACCCTGTTGAAGTTGGTTCGATTCAACCACAATTACTTGTGCTTCCAAGAAAGATTTTTTCCCCTTGTTCAACTTTGAAAGCAAATTCTTGAGTGCTTTGTTTTGCCTTTTTTTGTCAAGTGATTGTTTTCACTGATAGCTTCCTCATGGATTCCTAAAAGTGCAGTAAAATATTTTAACTAAAGAAAGATGATTATCCTCATCTTCAAATCTTTAAATCCCTCTTTCCTGCAGAATTTCCCCTTAGTGTAAATTATACTCACTTTATTGAATAAGCCTCATCATTCATCATCATGATAATTAAGTTTTGTAAGAGATGCCAAATTTATTTTCTTTTCCTGATTAAGAAAATGTGTGAGCCTCAAATAGCCATCAGGAACTAGGGTTTTCTTGCCATTTGAAACCACTTTAACCTGTAGAAAAATACAATGTTAAATTACTATTGCCTTTTAAAGTCAATTTCTGAAAAAGTAAACTGAGTGTAAAATCCCTTGGCAAACATTGATTTTTGGAAACAGGTTTTCTCTATAAACTTCCCAAGTTTATATTTTATATTCCTAGTACTTCAAATATCCTGCATACTGGAGAGGGGAAAAATCCTCTAACGAATTCCAAGAAGCATAAGATCAGAATTTCATCAAATGTAAAACTTCTATTTTAGAAATGCCCGTATTTTGCTCAACTATGTAGTGTACTTCTAAATGTGATTACTTAGCACTTGTGGGAAATGATCAATAAAACAGTATGTGTTCCAAGGTGAATTGCAGATTCTACTGGGCTTACACATATCCTCTCTTTGCTTCCTAAAGAACTGACAGCAAACATCACAATTATAATATAGAATATGCTATTCATATTCCTAAACTTTGAACATGTTCTGCCTCAAAACAAATGTTACTGTAAGAAACAGGCTCAATATTTTATCATATTATATGTAAAGATGGGCAATCCAATCATTCTGGAAATTAACTTGAAATTATACCCCAAAGGGCTCTAAAACTGTGCATACCACAAAATACCACCTCTAGGTCTATATCTCAAAGAGACTTTTTTTTCTCAAAGGAAAAGATGTTACATGTACAAAATATTTACAGCAGCTTTTTGTGCTGGCTAAGAATTGAAAATTGAGAGGATGTCCATCAATTGGGAAATGGATAAATAAATTATGGTATTTGATTGTGACAGAATACTATTGTGCTATATGAAATGACAAGCAGGATGATTTCAGAAAAATCTGGAAAATCTTTTAATGAACTGATACCAAGTAAAGCAGGTAGAAACATGAAAACATTGTACACAGAAATGATGTTTTAATGATCATCTGTTAAAAACTTGCTTATTCTAATCAAGACATTTCCAAAGAACTGATGATGAAAAATGCTAAAGAACTGATGGAGATTGAATGCAGATTTAAACATGCTTTTATATATATATATATATTTCAGTTTTGTTTGGCAACACAGCTAATATGGAAATATGTTTTGCACAATTGCACATTTATGTTGTTGTTATTCAATTTGATACTTCATTACACCATTTGGGGAGTTCTTTTGTTTGTTTGTTTTGTTTTGTTGCTTCTTTTCCCATCCAATTGGGACTTGACATCAAATTTTATGTTAAAGCTGAGCTCTATTTGCCAGGAGGTTAGAAGACGTCTCACAGTTTAGACTTTTTTCATTCTACTGTTTTCAGAACTAATTCTGGGAGTCTGAAAGTTTTTAGTGCTTCCAGAGTGATGTGATTCTGGGAAAGGTGTGATCACTGTTCACCTACTCAGTGCTCACATCTTTACCCCTTTAGTGCCCCTGCTCCCCTGAACTCACAATTTCTAGCACTTCTTCTGGCCCTGAAACTGTAATCAGGGCTCCTGCTCTGTTGTGACCAATGACAAATGTTCCTCTCTGCCTGGGAATTGTGCTCAAGAATTGCTTAGGGGCAATAGAGTTGCCAATCAGTGCCAGCTACATCCAGTTATAGCAAAGCATTCCCATATAATCTCTTTCCAATCAGTTTTCCCACCCCTTACTATTGTCTCTAAGTTAACAGCTCCACTTACTGCTGCTGCTGCTGCTATGGGGCTGCCTCTGAGGCTCACTGCTGATTCTCCTCTTGTGCGCCAGGTCTGTGCCACCCAGGTTTTAGAGACTTCTCCTACAGACCTCTTAAATTATCGCAGGCTAGAAAAAAAGTCACCCTCTAGCCTTTGGTTGGTTATATCATTCCAAAATTTGATTTGAAGTATTTTTAAAAGTTGTTTGAAGGGGAATTTTTGGAGAGTTTAGTTGAGTCCCAGCCTTTACTCTGATAACTTCAATGAATGCATTTCTGCTCACCAAATAAATCCGAACAAAATAAAGTGATAGTTATCATTTATGTGGCACTTGAAGGTTTACAACAAGCTTTACATATTTTAGGTTTTTTAATCCTCATAACAAACCTGTGAGGTAGCTTGCAGAATATTAATTTTATAGATTAAAAAATGAGGCTGTTTACATGAATTGGAGAATCAAACTAAAATTTAGTCAACATTTAACTGTAAATTTTAAATGCTTATAAAATGGCACACTCTACTAAATTGCTGCACTGGATGTTTTCTGTCCTAAGTAGAAATTAAAACAATATCTTGACTATCCTTGTAACATTTCCCACATACCTCCATGAACCAAGGTTAGGCTACATTCAAATAAGAATTTATAAAGGAGTGATTGAAATGTCCATGCATTTTGATATACTTCTGTAATGTTCATGGTTGGAAATATGAGGCTGGTGGATCATTTGAGCTAAGG
>JAQQSK010006830.1:0-14252 GCA_028658325.1 Potorous gilbertii
TGGAGGGGAAAAGAGGGGAGCTGAGAGAAAAACATGAAGTTTACTCTCATCACATTTGACTAAAGGAAGGAATAAAATGCACAGTCATTTGGTATGAAAACCTATCTTACAATACAGGAAAGTGGGGGAGAAGGGGTTAAGCAGGGTTGGGGGGGATGATGGAAGGGAGGGCAATGGGAGGAGGGAGCAATTTGAAATCAACACTCTTCGGGAGGGACAGGATCAAAAGAGAGAACAGAAGCAATGAAAAGCAGGATAGGATGGAGGGAAATATAGTTAGTCTTACACAACACAACTATTATGGAAGTCATTGGCAAAACTACACAGCTATGGCCTGTATTAGGTTGCCTGCCTTCCCAAAGGGAATGGGTGAGGAGGAGGGATGAGAAGAAGCTGGAACTCAAAGTTTTAGGAACAACTGTTGAGTATTGTTCTTGCTACTAGGAAATAAGAAATACAGGTAATGAGGAATAGAAAGTTATCTGGTCCTACAGGACAAAAGAGAAGATGGGGAGAAGGGAAGGGAGGGTTGATAGAAGAGAGGGCAGGTTGGTGATAGGGGAAATTAGAATGCTTGATGTATTGGAGTGGGGGGAAGGGAAAAATGGAGAGAAAATTTGGAGCCCAAAATTTTGTGAAAATGAATGTAAAAAGTTAAATAAATTTATTAAAAATAATAATAGTAAATCAAAAGAGATAATCCCTGGATATTAAAGATTATATCATAAAAAACAAAAAACAAACCAAACAAAATTGGACCTATGGAAAAGGAGGTCCAAAAGCTTCACTGAAAAAAGTAATTCTTTAAAGATCAGAATGGACCAGATGGAAGCTAATGACTTTATGAAAAATCAAGAAATTATAAAACAAAAATATAAAAACAAAAATGAAAAATAGCAATGTGAAATATCTTATTGGAAAAACAACTGACCTGGAAAATAAATCCAGGACAGAAAATTTAAAAATTATGGGACTTCCTGAAAGTCATGATGTAAAAAAGAGCCTAAACATCATCTTTCAAGAAATTATCAAGGACAATTGCTGATATTCTAGAACCAGAGGGTAAAATAGACATTGAAAGAACCTGATTTCCTCCTGAAAGATCCAAAAAGAAAAGCTCCTAGGAATATTGTAGTCAAATTCCAGACTCCCAGATCAAGGAGAAAGTATTGCCAGCAGCCAGAAAGAAACAAGTGGAATATTGTGGAAATACAGTCAGGATTATACAATATTTAGCAGCTTCTACATTAAGGGATTGAAGGGCTTGGAATATGGTATTCCAGAGGTCAAAGGGGCTAGGATTAAAACCAAGAATCATCTACCCAGCAAAATTGAATATAATACTTCAGGGGAAAAAAATGATCATTCAATGAAATAGAGGACTTTCAATCATTCTTGAGGAAAGGAATAGAACTGAATAGAAAATAGGACTTTCAAATACAAGAATCAGAAGAAGTATGAAAAGGTAAACAGGAAAGAGATTATACGGGACTTACTAAAGGTGAAGTGTTTACATTCGTATAGGGAAAGATCATGTTTGTAACTCTTGAGATTTTTCTCAGTATTAGGGTAGTTGGAGGGATTTTACAGATATATATACATATATATATATATATATATATACATATATATATATATATATATATATAGAGAGAGAGAGAGAGAGAGAGAGAGAGGATATGGGGTGAATTGAATATGAAGGGATGATATAAAACGTAAAATTAAAATATGAGAGAGGAACATATTGGGAGAAGGCTAAAGGGAGAAATAGAATGGGGTAAATTGTCTCTCACATAAAAGAGGCAAGAAAAAACATTTTCAATGGAGGGGAAGAAAGGGGAGGTGAGAAGGAAATAGTGAACCTTACTACCAACTGAATTTGGCTTAAGGAGAGAATAACATGCACACTGAATTTGGCCTGAAAATCTATCTTAAACCACAGGAAAGTAGGGAGGAAGGGATAAGCTGTGGGGTGGGGGATGATAGAAGGAAGGGCAAATGGGAGGATGGGAGTAATTTGAAGTAAACATTTTTGAGGAAGGACAGGGTCAAAAGAGAGAATAGAATAAATGGGGGGCAGGATAGGATGGAAGGAAATATAGTTCATCTTTCACATACCTATATGGAATTGCTTGCCTTCTCAGTGGGGATGGGTGGGGAGGGAGGAAGGGAGAGAAGTTGGAACTCAAAGTTTTAAAAATTGTTTTTATGTGTAACTATGAAATAAGATATACAGGCAATATTGCCTTACAAGAAAATTGAGGGGAAGGGGATGAGAGAAGGGAGAGATGTGATAGAAGGGAAGGCAGATTGAGGGAAGGGTTAATCAGAATGCACAATCTCTTGGGGTGGTTGGAGGGGAGACATGGGGAGAAAATTTGGAACTCAAAATCTTGTGGAAGTGAATGTTGAAAACTAAAAACAAAATATTTTTTAAAAAATACTGTAAGATGATCATCTGTGAATGACTTTGCTATTCCCAGCAATATGTGGATCCAAGACAACTGTGAAGGACTTATGATGAAAAATGCTATCTATCCCCAGAGAAAGAACTGATGGTGTCTGAATACAGATTGAAACATTTTCTTTACTCTATTTTTCTTGAGTTGTTTTTGTATATATTTTCTTTCACAACATAACTAATGTGGAAATATTTTGCATGACTACATGCATATAACCTATAGCAAATTCCTTGCCTTCTCAGTGAGGTGGGTGGGGTGGGGAGAGAATTTGGAACTCAAAGTTCTAAAAAACATATGTTAAAAATTGTTTTTTCATGTAATTGGGGAAAAATAAAATACTAAATTTTTTTAAATGAATGCTGACAGTAAAAATGAACCCAAAGAGAAGACTGATTTCTATGGCTCTCTTTGCAAGAAGCCCTAACAAATAATTTAAATTTAAAAGACATGGAAATAATTTTAATGTTTATTATATAAATAAAGCAACTAGATGGGTCTATCCACTGATAGATCACTGGGACTGGAGTTAAGAGGACCTGAATTCAAAACCAGTCTCAGACACTTACTAGCTGTGCTGGAAAGGTCACTTCATTTCTTTGCGTAGAAGGTGGTTAGGTGGATAGAGCACTGATCTAGAGACAGGAAGACCTGAGTTCAAATTTGACCTCAGATACCGTGTGACTATGGATAAGTCACCTAATGTCTATTTACCTTAATCCACTGGAGAAGGAAACGTATATATACGCCAGTATCTTTGCCAAGAAAACTCCATGGACTGTTGGTCCATGGGTTCATGAAGAGTAAGACTTGACTGAACAACTACAACAACAACACACACTTATTGAGTCCAGTCACAGCATTCTGAGCAGCTGCCGAAGTAAGAATAACAGAGACTGCTGTTTCAGGGCCTCAGAGAGAAGCAAGTTTATTGAAAAATTTGCCTCCAACAAATATAGAAATGCTAAGGGATATTTAGCTAAGGCAAAGCAAGGCAGTAGAGAAGGAGGAGGACAGGAAGCCTTTTGACTGGAATTCAGTCTTCTAGCTTTCTTGAAAGCCTTCTACGTTTGCGAAGCATATCGAAATCTGCAAAAGAAAAGAGCAGTCTAAGAAAATTCCGTAAGACTAACAGACAAATGTCATTCCTTATGCCATCCCAGTTCTCATCCCAAACCCCAAAAGTGCTACAAAGAACTAGTTTTCATTTAACTCAAACAACCTCTTCTTACTACCTGCCAGGAGGTAGGTCAATTTTTTTCATAGGATTTTAAAGCACCAACTTCGTTAAATCTACAGACTACTGTATGTACCAGTGTCGGTGTCCTGCTAAGACCCCTCTCTTTCTATATCTCTCTTCATACTTGGGCTTTCCTTCTATTGATTATCACCAATTTATCTTGTATATATCTTATCTGTGCAAAGTTGTTTGAATGTTGTCTACCTCATTAGACAGTGAGCTCCCCAAGGGCAGAGCTTTTTGCATTTGGGGCGGGGGACGTGGGGGAGAGCGAGTATTCTCACTGCGTAGCACCAAGCTTGGCTTGGAGTAGGTGCTTGGTGGTCAACTAGAGCTATTTATAAACAAATGTCTCAGGGTACGCCACTGCTCTGAAGTTTGCCTCTTCCAGACCACTCCCCACGCCATCTCCTCCAGTACTATAAGGGAACCCGTTTCTAACAGAGAACAGCGTCCCTAGCTCTGCGTCCCTCCATTGGATAGAGATTCCTCTGAGAGCGGTCTTTTTGGATTCCTTACTCCTACTACGAGCATTTCCACTGGTCGTTGGGGAAAACGGACAAAACCAAGAATGTTGATTTAGAAAGGCTGGGGGAAAGCTACACCTAGCTCTTTTCTTCTCTCCTTTACAAATGGTATCGACTTTACTTACAGATCCCTTTCCACGACTTTGCGAAGAGCATAGAATCTAGTCGCGCGCTGTCCATAGCTATAGAAAGGAGAGGCAAGGGAGGGGCAAAAGGGTTCTTGGAAAGCCTAGTATTTCTACAGAATTGAAGTGGAGGGGACCGTGCAAGGAAGTTTTCGGTGAGGAAGTTAATCTACCAAAGTAAAAGCTCTGTGATTTATAGTCTTAGAGCGCTGTCTGGCGGGCATGGAGAAGTTACTAGACTAGTAAAGGCTGCATTTGAACTCAGCTCTTTCTGAAACAGTTCTCCATCGATTATGCCCCACAACCTCTAAAAATCATCCGTCACACGGAACAGATTTGTGAAATGGAATTGTATTTATTTCTGTTTTGGTTGCACTCAATTCTGAACACACCTGACCTCAGTAGCCACAGAAGCAGCCTGCGTGCATAACAGGGTAGCTACATTTTACAATGTATAGAGTGCAGGACCTGTAGCCTGAGAAACTTTTGTTCAAATATGCCTTGAGACACTTAGAAGCTGTGGGACCTAGGGTAGATCATTTAACTTCCCTCAGGTTGTTTTCTTATCTGTAAAACGGGATTAATTGCACCTACCTCCCTGGGTTTTTTTGAGAAACAAATGAGATATTTGAAAAGGGCTTTGCAAACCTTAAAAAGCTAAGTAAGTGATAGTTATTCTATCTTTAACTTTGGCGGTCCTAGAAAAGGGAAAAAGCAGTGTCAGTCTTAACCAAAGAGGCTCCGTACCCACTTACTAATTTTCCATTTTGGCCTCACCTGGAGGATCTTATTACACATCCTGGATCGTGGACTTTAGACCTCCCTTCACCACCTCGCGCAGATAGGAGACCACGAGGTGGTGTCCCTGTTCCTTAGCAAGGTCCACGGGGAGGTGACCCAGGGAGTCCTTGACGTCCAACCGTGCCCCTGCCCGGTGAAGCAGCATCAGAGTGTCCAGGAAGCCCTCCCGGGCAGCGTCGTGGACTGGTAGAGTGAGGGTTGTCCGGTCTGGGGTGTTGGGCTCCGCTCCGTACTGCAACAGGAGCTCTGCCACGCGCACACTGCCCATCATCATGACCTAGAAGACAAATGAAATGATTGGAGTCATTAACAAAGCAACTTGGGAAAATTCCTACGATAAGGCGCAAGAAGTGAGGCTTATGTTTTATTTATCGCTGTATCCCCATCACCTACCACTGTCTTACGTACAAATAGATGCTTTATAATTATTTTAAAGTTGAAATTAATTTAAGGATAGAGGTGAGGCAGAACACAGCTCTTCGTATGTGAGAAAGTTGGAAGACGTCAATACTACAGTAACAGAAACGGCGAAGAGGAAGTGAATTTAGGTATGGATGTTATGCATTCATTTTTGCAGCACATCAGACTAATAGAGTTGGAAATGTATTTGTCTGCGGCGTTGTTTACAAATCAGAACAAAAACACTAGGTAATTTTAATTTTATTTAGACAACACTGAGTTGTCCAGGCAATAGTAGAGGAGACCGCACGGATTAACCTTTCTGAAGAGGGTATAGTTTGGTGAAATCACAGAACCATTCAAGTGGCAGACTTGCCGCCAGAATCTCTCCTCACTTACAGTATCTAAAAGATGTAGGGCTCTTGAAAAAAGATCAGACTATTGGGTCCCTAAGGAATTTTGACTTACGTAAATTGAATTAAATTCAGTTTAAAACTTAGTGAAAAGAATCACAGATTTGTAGGCAGAGAATCTGCATTTGCTCAACTACTTACTACTCGTTTGGTCTAAGATAATTCAAATTACTTTCTAGGGTTGCTGTTTCCTTGATAGTAAATGAGATCCCAGCCCTGTAGAGAGGACTTCTAAATCCTTACATGAAACTCATCCCAAGGATGTTCAACAATCCAGCCACTCAAATGCTTTCAGGCCATGAAACAGACACATGAGGCGAGAGTATATATACAAGATTATTTGAGGAATTTATTTTCTGGTTTTCACATTCATATATTATTGTATTATACTGAATTTTGCTGTAATGTACTGATATGTGGGTAACCCCATTTAATTGACTTTATTTTTTCAAAGAAAAAATAAATTGTCACGTCTCCTATATAAAGGTCTGTAATTATCAAATTCTTCTGTGGAACTTTCAAACAAAAATATAATGTGCCAGTAGTGATTTTATACATTTGAAAATAACTATATTTATAGAAGTGGCACATAGTTTGGAAAATAAGGTGGCTATTATAACGGAGGATGGATATTAAAACTAACATTTTTAAAAGTCTGAAAATGCTAAAATTTGAATCAAATTTCATAAATAACTAAGGGTAAAAGATGAATTGGGGGGTTTTGCTATGTTTATGCAACAGATGGCTGCTTAGGTTATGAGCTCTGCCACAGCTCATGCCTTTAGCCTTGGTATCTGATTTTTAAAAAGAAAATGTTGAAACTTCAAAAGAAACCTAGCTTAATTTAGCTTTTATTATTTAGCTAGTTGGGCATATCCTAGGAATACAACTATTTTGTAGACAGCAGAAATGATGATGACATATTACGATTTGTAAACTGTCCTTAAAAATATTTTCCAAAGAGATGTGCTTTGAGTTATGGCACCATCAATGAAATAAATATATAGCCTCCCCAGGTGATAAGTTTAAGGACAGTACTCATGGATTTTAGTTTGATGAGTTCATTTATAAACCAGTTTCATGGCTTTTTAACTTCAGCACTCATACACAAGTTCACAAAACTAACAACAACAATAAAAATGAAAAGGTTTGGGGACGATGTTGGACCAGATCTTGGGGACCATCAAATTCAATGCCCTTATTACTTTAATTTACCTGTGTAAGTATCAATTAAATCCCAAATGGTTTACAAGTTATACAAAAGAAGTTGAATATTCATTGCAAATAGTGATAAAGCTGGTCAAAATATTCATTTAAATATTCATTGGAAATAGTAAAGTTATGGAACATTTTCATTTATATTTTATTCAACGTTTCTAGTGGTAATCTAAGGGAACTAAATTAGATATTCAAGGGGAAAAATTCTACAATTGCAATTACGATAATTGTATCACCTCTCATTAAACTCTACATAAATTATTTGATGTAATATAGTTCACCTCATAAATAAGAGAGAAACAATATGACATTTATTGAAAGTGTTTTTGTTTTAAATTCGAAGTGTTTACAAACAACCCAAAAGATATTTGCTTTCACTAATTGTTTCCAACAATGTAGATAGCAGCCAACCCTAACCTGCCCAATCTCCTCTGAATCCAAAAAGCTGACGACAGGGGTTGCACCCAGGTTCTAGGTGACTTGAGTTCTCTCCACTTTTAAAAAAAGCCATTTAAATATAGTCCTTTTGAAGATTGAATTTTAGTCAATTGTTTCAAAACATAAACTTAGCTATTTTCTGTCCTTCGCTTCCCCTTTTTTCAAAAGCAATTTTTCAGTTTTCAAAAAACTTTTTTCTAGAAGAAATATGCCATTTTGTTTCAATGACAAACTTAAAACATTAAAATACACATTTTAAAATCCAACATTTACTAGAATAAATAATTTATAAGTGGAAATTGACAACAATAAAGTACTTTGGTAGACAACAGATACAGCTTCTATCTTAAAGGTGAGGCATTTATTACTTTCCAGGTCACATTTTGAAAAGGAACGAATATATAACCATAGCATTTTATTTGCCCCTCTTCCAATATCTGATTATTCATCCACCTCGAAATCAAAATGTCTTCACCCACACTCCACTCCCCAGATCCACAATAAGCAAGGCACTGTTAATTTTCTCCACGATGAACTGCATTTTTATGTCCTCTATGTAGATGTTTCAAAGTCAGGAGAAAGATGTTTCATTTGTGAGTGGAGTCTTTGATTTTTTTGCTTTGTTTTTTTACTTTTGTTCTCTGTTTTCTTGGGCAGAGGCTGAAATATTTTCACATGAAATTAGTAAACTCTAAACTAGAATAATCCTGGGATCCTGAAAGGGTAACAGTTTATCTCTAGATTTCGGGAGATAGTAGTGGAAGCAATTAAATGCTTTTGTAGACTGGAGTTAGTTTTAATCGAACACAAACACACACACACACACACACACACACACACACACACACACACACACACTAATTATTACTTTAGAGGTCACATTTGAAAAGGAAAGTATTCTCTCTGCCTCTCCCCAATATCTGATCATTTGCTAGTCATCCATTTTGCAACTAAAGTATCTTCGTCCTGTCCCCACCCCACACCTCAGATCCAAAAAAAGTTAGGCTTTATGAGATAACTGTTATATTTATCTTTGCTAATTTTCTCCCCTATGAACTGTATTTTTAAATCCTATAGGATTGGAATCAGGAAAAGATGTTTCATTTGTATATATATAGACATATGAATTACTCCATCCATTTCATCGTCTGGAATCCTTAACTATGTAGTTCATTATTTAGAAACACACACCACTCAATAGCGAATGCATTTTGTAAAATTATCATTTCTTTTAACTTTTTCCCTCTGCGAATAATTCGAATCAATACTTCATTCTTTAAAGCCTCTCTTTTATAGGGATCTCTGTAAAACTCCTTCCCCTCCCCATCCCCCCAACCCCCACCCCCGCTCCCTCGACTCCTCTCTCCCTTCCACCACCGCCATTCTCGAACACTTCCTTTTCTCTCTACCTGAATGGCGCTCCGGCCGAAGCGGTTCACGGCATTGGGGTCCGTGCCGGATTCAAGAAGCTCCCTTACTACCTCAGTCCGACCTCTAGCAGCAGCTTCTGTTAGCCTCTCTACGGACAGATTCATCCTTTCTCTGGATTGTGCCTTCTGTGCACCCTGGTTTCTTTGCAGTGCCCTGCACCTTTACAACTGCCTCCGAATTAAACACAGCCCGATTTCTCTCTCCCTCCAATTCCCTCTCCTCCCCTACCCCGTTAACTCCTCAACCACTCCTTTCTTCTTAACAGTCCCTTCTGATTTGAGGAACACAGTAACTCTTTCACCATCATTTTTTTGGACCTCCGGTCTTAAAGGGGGGAGGGGCAGACCGGGGCTGCGCGAGGCGAAGTAGGGAGGAGGGAGGTGGATGAGTCAGGATGACGAGGGGGGAAATGGGGTATTTTCGCAAAGTGTAGGGCTTTGTTACCTTGGTCACTAACTTCTCTTAACCACTGATTTTCTATAGAAGCCAGCTATATCGACAGCTTGGGAAATCTCACTCTTCAACCTCTTTCAATTTTAAGGGTAAATTCCTACCTTGACGACTAACTATAGAGGAACTTGGCAATGAGCAGGGTGAGTAGACCGCGTGACGGGAAGTAAGAAGCACAGAGAAAAACCGTTCCCCTTCGACATCCCCCTTCTCCATTGCTTTATTACAGAAAAATGTTTTGGCTCTGTGACAGTACCAGAACCTACTATCAAGTGAGCGCCTCTCAGAGACAGTTATAACTGAATGGAGAGAGTTCAGATTCTCTACACTGCTATATCAATTTTATTACCTCGGCGTCACCCATTTCCCAATTAAATGGGAGTGCAATGTGATGTAGTAACCAGAATTTTGGTTTTGGAGTCAGAAGACATAGATTTGAATTCTGACTCTGCTTAATAATAATAGTGAATTTAACTTTTCTGAGCATCAAGAATCCTCATCTGAAACATGAGGGTTGAATTAGCTAAGCTTTATGGCTCTATTCCCAGCGCTAAATCTAATGACCCTGTACAGACTTTTGAGATCATGCTATATATATATATATATATACAAACACATAAAAATGCATGTGTACACACACACAGATATCGCGAAGAAACTGAGGCTATTTAACCTGATGAAAAGAAGATTTAAGAGGCACATCATAACACTCTTCAAGTTTTTGAAAAGTTCTTTTGTAGGAGATAGATTAGACTTGATTTGCAGGAATCCAGAGGGAAGAACTGCAAGCAATATGTGAAAGAAAGGTCCAGAGAGTCAGTTTTAAACTTGACATAAGCAAAAAAAACCTTTGTAATATTCAGTGAGGTCCTAAAGTGAAATGAGTTGCCTTGTAAGTTAGGAGATCCCCTCAGTACATATCTTTCATCATCAAGTATTTATTAAGATTAATATCCTAAACATTGAGGAATACAATGTTTTTTTTTAATGTGCTGACCCCAAAGAGCTCACACACTGATGGAGAGAGACATCATAAATGTATAGAGATGAATCAATACATAAAATGTAAATACCAAGTAACTTCAGAGAAGGCACTAACAAATAGTGAGAGTGAGGGGCAAGCGTTGTAAACATATCGTGTAGGAGGTGGCATGTATATACTTCGTCTCCTCCCTGTAAAGAGAGTACACTAGAGAGTACAATGTATCTTAAATATATAAGTATGATTAGAATTGGATATTAATGAAAAACCAGGCGGGGGTGGGGATGGAAACGTTGCACAAATGTAGCATTATTCCATATATAGGAGAACTGCAGTTACTCTGGAAAGTGTCCCTAGGTAACAACTGTGATTGCATTTGTTTACAGCTTAAAGTGAGGCAGAAACTCTTCTTGGGATGGGGTGGAGCATGAAAAATAGAGATGGAAAGAAGAAATTGCCATAGGACCTTAGTGGCCATCTAGACCAATCCACACATGAAAGGAATCCTCACCATAACATACCAGAAGAATGATCCTACTCTCTGCGCTTGAAGACCTCTAAGGAGGAGAGAAACCTCTGCAGCCTAAGAATGTTTAATGTGCCATTGAACGACTCAATTCGGAAGTTTTCCCTTCTGTCAAGTCTTAATTTTCTCTTTGGGACTTTCACCCCTAGTTCTATCCTGTGGGGCCAAAGAAATCAAATCTAATCCTTTTTCACGTAAGAATTAATCCTCCAATTGATCCTCATATGTGACAGACTCATGTCCTTTCACCATCCTGGCTGCTTTTCTTTGTGTTTTTCAGGATTTAACACAATACTATAAATGAGGTCCAAAGAGGGCAGAATATAATTGGAACCATTAGCCCCTTGTTACTGGTAGGTATGCCCTTCTTAATGCTGCTCAAGACTGAATTAGCTTTTTAAAATTTCTTGGGGGGAGGAGATGCCACACTATGGCTACTTACTCAGATGGAGCCTGCAGACTGCTAGCTATTATTCCTAATGTTGTGTCATCTGTAAATTTGCTAAGTATAGCATCTATATACTGTTACCCAAAATACTGATAAAACTGTTAAACAGTAGAGGACCAAATACAAAAATTTAGAGATCACTCTATTGGAGAACTCCTGCCATACTGATATTGAATTTTTAACAATTACTTTCCAGGGGGCTCTGAACCCATATGGTTGTTTTACTGTATAATACACAATTCTCCATATTATCCAAAAATGGCATGAAATACTTTATTAAAAGCTTTGCCAATATTAATTCATTGTTAGTGGAATTGTGAACTGATCTAGTCATTTTGGAGAGCAATCTGGAATTGTGCCCAAGGAGTTATTAAACTGTCTAAACACTTTGGCCCAGCAATACCACTACTTGGTCTACTTCTGAATATAACTGGAAGAGGAAAAGAATTTATATGTTCTAAAATGTTTACAGCAGCTCTTTTTGTCATGGCAAAGAACTGGAAATGGAAAGGATAGTCATCAATTGAGGAATGACTGAATGCATTGTGGTATATGATTGTCATGGAATACTTCTGTGCTATAAGAAATGATAAGCTCAATGATTTTAGAAAAACATAGAAAGACTTGCACAAAATAATGAAGAGCAAAATGTGAAGAACCAGCAATGGTGTTTTAAGAATAACTTTGAATGAATTAGTTATTTTAATGATTTTAAAAATCCAAACTAACTATAAAGGACACATTAAGAAAGATGCTATCCACATCCAGAGAAAGAACTAATAAATAGATGTATAGAATAATTTTACAATTATATATAAATACACCTATTTGTGTCTAATGGTAGCCATGGCCAGGTGGTGGGGGAAAGAAAATTTAAGCCATGGGAGAAAAAAAATTACAAGACAATTTCATTGTATATTTGAAAGAAATAGTAAGTTGTGAATAGTGGATTTTCAGTTTCACATTCAATCATCTTTTTTGTTATATTGTGTTATAGTAATGCTTGTTTTATCCCATAAATTAAAAACAAAATTTAATAATGAAAACAATTTGCTAAAAATCTAAGTAAGTCATATTCACTGCAATCCTCTATATCTATTAGTTTAGTAAGTCTATTAAAATGTAAATTAGGTTAGACTAGCACGACCCATTCTAAATGAAGTCATGTTTGTCTCTTTGTAAACACTACATCTATTTCTAGTTGTTCACAAACCATCTCTTTAATGATCCTTTCTAGAATGATGCAGTTACACAGTACGATGGATGAAGCCCTGGATCCTGAGTTAGGAAGATCCGAATTCAAATGTAGCCTCAGTTACTTACTAGTTGTGTGACCCTGGGTAAGTAATTTAACCTCTCAGTCTCAGTTTCCTCATTCATAAAATGATCATAGTAATAGAACCTACCACCCAGGACTATTATGAGGCTAAAATGCAATAATATGTGTAAAGCACTCTCTATGAATGTTCGCTATTAGTAATTATCAAGAATCAAACCAAAGTCACTAGTCTAATAGAGTTGACAGACTGTTCTCATCCTTTTTGAAAAATCAAGATATTGGCTCTTTTCCAGTCATGTGGGACTAATAATTTTCTATAATTTTTCAAATCTCAACAACAATTTCTGGCAGTTCTTTCATGACCAGAAGATGTAGATGCTCTCTCACTTATTCCTCATTTTCTAACTCCTTACTCACTTAGTTTCTCACTAATTCTCTTATTAACTCCTTGGGTATCAATTCTATGTGAATTATTTTTGTTCTGTCATTTACAATGCAAAGATTATTCTCCTTAGCAGAGAAAACAAAAACAAAATAATTGTCAAATATTTCTACTCTAAAGATACTATCCCTTCCTTGATTTTTCATTTTCTAATAGAGTTTTTAAAATCTTCTTAGATTTCTTCATCAGTCTAATGTTATTATGAACTTTTTAAAAGAATTCATGATAATCTCTTTACAAGACTGTGCCATGCTCTTATATTCTTCTTTTGTTACTTGGCCTTTCTTTCATATTTTGTATATTTTTCCTTTAAATCCAAGTAAGCTAGTAAGTTTCCTGTTAATTACACTGTTCTCCTTGGACAAATACCATTTTTTCCTCTTCATTGTAACTGGTTCCCTTGGTGCCTTCAGAATTTCATTCTTGGGCTGACTTTCCCTGATGTAATCTCTGGCATCATACCCATCTTTCCTCTAAACCTTTTGAAATATGCCTTTGTGAAATCTAGGGTACGTCAGACGATGCCTAGATTCCCTTCCTTGTCTATCAACTCCAGGATGGAGTATCATAGGAACCCCCCCACCAAGATTTCAATCATTTCCACCCTAGTAACCAATTCCTCCCTCTTAATGACAATCAGATGCAGAATAGAATTTTCCCTTGTTAGTGTCTCCATATTTTGAAAAATGAAACCACCACTACAGCAAAGCAAGAAACCAGTAACTATGCTGCTTTTAGCGAAGAAAATTCCAGCAGATATCTGGGTAAAGACTCCATGTTTACCTTATCATACATTTGTGCAGGTTTTCAAACTTCTTATTTATTTCTTTTTTCTATATAAGTGATCTGTTGCATATTCCAATGACAAAAATCACTATTTATCCCTCATTTGTCCTTTAGTCAAATTTTCTTCATTATGTTTTTTCCTCGAGTGATTGTCTTTGGATTTGTGTATCATATTAAAAGGAGAAGGGAATTTTATGGTATAAAAGTAGGATATCTGAAAAGAGGCACAGGCCTATGAAATGTTGCTTTTCTACAGAAAGGTCAAAATACCCCCAACTATGTCTCTAG
>JAQQSK010006831.1:0-14252 GCA_028658325.1 Potorous gilbertii
TGCAGCATGTCTGGTGATGAGATATGTGTAAAAAAGGGACCTGAAGGATATTTTTGAAGAAATATATATATTCATATAAGGGTTAATCCAGTCATGAGACAAAAGTGAGGGACAGTAGGTTAACAATCATTGTTCTCCCATGGTACCCATGAAATGGGGAATAAAGACCTAAACAGCCATCTCTGAGGATCTTTCTGTAGAGAACTCTATGGGAACATTGAGAGAATGCTGATAAGTGTCACATAGGATGAGATAACATGGATGGGTTTGTGTTCTGAATTAATGGAAGAAATACCCACATTGACGAGATCACAGATCTATTCAAATCACGTAGGTAGATGTGATATTTTATCAAAATCTTTTTTAGCATCTCTAGATATGTCTATGATTTTCTCTGTTGAGGCAACTTTTTAAAATCATCTTCCTTGTGTCAAACTATCCTTGCATCCTTGGTATGGATTGGTTGAAATTTTTAACATACATTTCTATATTGTGTTTTAGTTATATATGCCATATTGATAACTGCTATTTTTGCATCTATATTCATTCATTAATGAGATAAGCCTAAAGTTTTCCTTTAGCCTTGCCGTTACCAATCAGACTTGGAGATTGAAACACTACGACTTCCACCCACCCCACCCCGCAAAAAAAAAATGCTATCTCTTTTTTTCCCTCTATTTGAAAGAGTTGATATGATATGGGGCTATTTTTCTTTGAAGGCTTAGAAAAATTTGCTTGTGAATCTATCCAGTCTTGATTCTTGTGTGTTTGTGTGTGTGTACGTGTTTTAATAGGGCAGTTCATTAATCACCTGCCTGGAACCCATGATTTTTATATATTCATAAATCCTGGCCCAACTCTGCTTTTTTCCCAGTTTCAACAGAAAAATTTAGTGAGATAATAAAGATAGTATTTCTTTTTCTTCTTCCTGGACCCCAGAAGAATATTTTCCTTTTATTGCTTCTTTTTTGACATTGATATGCCTGGGTGAACTGACTTAAAATTTCTTTTTATTCTAGTTCCCTGGATTCTTTAAATTTATAGATGGTCAGTTGTTGGACTATTTTATGGTTCTAGGAATTTTTAATAAATAATTTGTCGACATAAAATCAGTTTTTATCTTTTTTCAGAAACAGTAATATTATCAAGCTTCCATCTCCCAGATCTACAATTTTTTTCATTCCTTGCTTCCAAATATTTTTCCAGCATGATCTATTTGTTTGCACTGTTTTCTATTCTTTGCCCCAGTGTATTTATTCTACACTTTGATGGTTCCACTGAAGTTTTAGGTTCTTAAATGTTATTTTCCATTTTTATGTTTTTTTCATTTAGAATTTATTTTAAACTTGTATTGTTTTCCTTCTGGGATATATACATATATAAGTATATAAATATATACATATACGTATGTATATATACACATACCTACACACAGATACACATATACTGGAAGGAATATTTATGTGTGTATTAATGCTTATATGTACATTATACATACACATTCTATATGTGTATATATATATACATATATAAAAATATATGCTGAGTTCAAGTCTTCATTAATTTCTTGATATCCCTATTCAGCTTTTCTCATGAAATTTATTTTATTGTTTATACTTCTGCTTTCTAATACCCTTTCCCTGGCATTTCCCTTTCTTGTTTTCTTCAGTAGCAATTATAAAATCACATTTTGAATTGAAATTTTTATTCAGTTTGCTCAATGACTTTTTACTGAGTTAACTTTTTCTTGTTGTTTCTCAAAGTTATATATCTCCTCAATCTATTTGTATTTTGAGAGGGAATGTGAGAAATTTGATTCCTTGGTGATTTTATACTACATGATCTCCTAGAAAGATTTTTCAAGACAGGCTAAGGCAGGAAGTGAGATATATATATATATATACATACATGTATGTATATATATATATATATCTCACCTCATATATATCATACCTTATGAAAGGTAATCAAGAAAAAAATTAATGTTAGATACAGGAAAATCTATATGGATTGAAATCTTGTTGTGGGACAAAAAAAAAGAAAAAAGAAAACCTTCATTGTAAAGTATAACCCAATTGGTAAGCATATTTTTTATGATATGCCTACAATTCTGATGGATAACACTAGATATTGGCAATAATGCCATTAACATGGCATTAGCTCCAACAGTAGACTTACTAAATTTCTGAACTGACACAGTTTTATCTTCAAAAAAATTTCTGAATCTGCCTTGATTCTGCTTTTTTCTATTGCAGTGTCCTTCCTGTATTAGTCATTATCCGTATTTCATAACTCTGTGTCCAACATGCCTCAGAAGGGAAGGGTGATGATTTAGGAACATCGGTTCTGATAGCACGTATAACTGGATGAATCAGTATTTGGTCATCAGGATAGGATAGATTGATTCAGGGCTGGTCATAGTCATTACCAGATGAAGATGATTGAAATTAAAGTCAGCATTATTTGGGGAATAACTAAATAAATTGAGGTAATTAATTAATGGAATATTAGTTTGCTATTAAGAAATGAAATATATAAAGGATGCAGAGAATCATAGAAAGACTTACACAAATTGATTCAGAGTGAAGTAATCGAAACCAAGAACATGATATAAACAGTAACTACAACAATGTAAATGGAAAGAACAACCACAAAACAATTGAATATTAATGTTGTGAAATAACAATGACCAACCCTGACCCCAAAGAAGAGATGTGATGAAACACATTCCTCTGCAGAAGGGAGGGCAGAAAAGGTCAAGTTGTGAAACTTTGCATATATTGTCAATTTATTGATTAGCCTTTGCTGCTTTTCTCTCTTCCTTATTTTCTTTTTTTCTTAAAAAAATCTTTCTTATATTCTTAGATGGCTTTCCAGGAAGAAGAGTTGGGGAGGGATAAGAGAAGGAAATTTAGGTGATATAAAGGCAAATTATATCAATGCATCATTTTTTAAAAGTTTAACAATAAACTACTAAAAACAGAATTCCATATTTGATTTGAAGAACTGCTGAGAAAATTATAAGCATTGTGGCAGAAATTAAGCTTAAATTAGCATCTTATATGATATTTTACAATAAATTCCAAAGGGTTGATTGTTATCCTTCATTCTCAAAGTAGACCAAAACGACATCACTGCGCTAGAGTCAAGTTTCAGTGTTTAACTATGGCTGATCAGACCAATATGAGCTCCGAATGCTCTACCAAATAGTTTGTGTTAATATTTGGGGTCGATACTCAAATTTGCACTTCCTGCATTTCCTTTGAGCTGTTTCAATTGTGGTTTGCTCATAGAGCATAGAACTTTCCCTGATGTGGGCAGGCCATGCTGAGTGGTCGTATACTATTGTCTCCCATATCACACAATCAATTCCAAAGTTCCTGAGAGAGATCTTGAGAGTGTCCTTGTATCACTTCATCTGACCACCATGTGAATGCTTGCCCTGTGTGAGTTCTCCATAAAACAGTAGTTTTGGTAAGTGTGCATTCAATCAACATGGCCAAGCCATCAGAGTTGTGCTCTCTGAAGCAGAGTGTGAATGCTGGGCATTTTAGTTCATGTGAGGACCTTAGTGTCTGGTACCTTATCCTGCCAAGTAATCCTCAGAATCTTCCTAAGACAATTCAAATGGAAGTGATTTAGTTTCCTGGCATGGTTCTGGTAGACTGTCTGTGTTTCACAGGCATACAACAATGAGGTCAGCACAATGGCTCTGTAAACCTTCAGTTTAGTAGTCAGTCTAATGCCTTTTCTCTCTCATACATTCCTTCAGAGCCTCCCAAAAACTGAGCCAGCTCTCACAATGTGTGCGTCAACTTCATTATCAATATTTACGTTCCTGGAAAGTTCACTACCAAGATAAGTGAACTTACCACAGCATTCAAAATTTCTCCAAATGACTACCAGAAGAATTAATGTTAAGAAATTAGGGCTCTTTTCTGAGTGGGAATAATTTGTTACTAACTTGGAGGGAAAGTTGAACCAACACACAGTTGGCAAAGCTGAAGCAGAAAAGGAGTGGCAGTTTTCAGAAATTTTCTGTACAGCACTGCATTTGCTCATTTGGGTCAGAACACTCACAAACACCAAGTTTGAGGAAAATGATGGGGAAATTCAGAAGCTGATAAATGAAAAAAGAGAACTCCACAGGGTTTATCAGCAAGATAGTTCATCCATCTCTAAGAAGGCATCACTTAATTCCATCAAAA
The DNA here is from genome assembly GCA_028658325.1 of Potorous gilbertii. Lineage (NCBI taxonomy): Eukaryota > Metazoa > Chordata > Mammalia > Diprotodontia > Potoroidae > Potorous > Potorous gilbertii. The sequence continues at coordinate 4,209 of JAQQSK010006831.1, forward strand.
GTAAAGTACAAGCTTAGAGAGATGCAGGATTCTTGGCTCTGTAAGAAGGTAGATGAAATTCAATTTTATACTCATAGTAATACTACAAAATATTACTATGTATTTATGGTGCCCCAAAGACTATTTATGGACAAAAGACCTATAATGTATCTCAATTACTCAGTGCTGATGGAGTCACATTGATTAGTGATAAGGACATGATCCTAGAGAGATGGGTTGAACACTTCCATAGTGTTCTCAACAGACCATCATTAATAAATGCTGTGGCCGTTGACCATTTACCTCAGGTTGAAGTCAATCCCTCCCTACCTGAAACCCCAACTGAAGAAGAGGTTTTGAGGGTCATTAGGCTTCTTTCATGTGGCAAAGCACCTGGTGCTGATTCTATTCCAGCTGAGATTTACAAGGTAGGGAGTCCATTGATTATACAAAAGCTGACTGAAATTTTTCCAGATTATTTGGCAAGAGGAGGTTATTCCCCAAGAGTTTAAGTTTGCCTCCATTGTCTGTCTCTAAAAAGGTAAAGCAAATAAGTTGTCCAGTGACAATCACAGGGGTGTCTCTCTCTTAGTCATTGCTGGAAAGATTCTTGCCAGAATTCTCCTTAATAGGCTGATGCTTCACCTGGAAGATGGTCATCTACCTGAGAGCCAATGTGGCTTCAGAAAGGGCTAAGGAACAGTTGATATGGTATTTTCTGCTCAACTAACTCCAGAAGAAATGCCAACAGCAGAACAGAGGTCTGTACACAACGTTTGTAGATCTGACCACGATCTTTGATACTGTTAGTTGTGAGGGTTTATGGAAAATTATGTCAAATTTGGTTGCCTGGAGAGGTTCATCAGCATTGTACATCAAATTCAAAATGGACATGTGACCTTAAAAATCAAAGACCATACCATAAAAAAATAGAGGAAAAGCAGACCATATACTTTTCACAGATATGGGTAGAATATTTATTCTTAAACAAACAAGCAATAGAGATAAAATAGATTTGATTACATGAAACTACATAAACAAAAGTAATGCAACTACGATAAGAAAGAAACTGGTTGAATGGAAAGAAAATATTTGGATGCCTATCCGTTGGAGAATGACTGAGCAGGTTGTGGTATATGATTGTGACGGAATTCTACACTGCTGTAAGAAATGATGAACTCAATGATCTTCGAAAATCATGCACAGACTTTTATGCAGTAATGAGGAGGGAAATGAGCAGAAGCAAAAGAATACTGTAAACAAGTTACAGAAATATTGTTTTACAAACAACTTTGAGTGAATGCCATTTTGACTACTATAAATATGCAAATTAACTGTAAGGGATATGTGAAGAAAGATGCTATCTGCATCCAGAGAAAGGACCAATAAATAGAAGTATTAGAGAATGATTTTACATATACATGAGTGTATATATATATAATTTATGTATGTATGTGTGTGTGTGTATATATGTATGTATAAATGTGTGTGTGAATACACACACACATATATAGTGTGTAATGGTAGCCATCTCTAGAGTGCAGGAGGAGGGGAGAAGGGGAAAACATTTAGATGATAATTTTATCATATATGTTAAAGGAATACAAGTAGTGCATAATAGATTTGCAGTTTCATGTACAATCACCTTATTATACTATGTTATGGAAATAATATAATTAGTATATGTATACTATTATATAATATATGGAAATAATATAATTAAGCTACTTTACACCTTTGATCCTCAGTTTCCTCATCTGTGACATGAGGGAGTTGAACCATATGAATTTTAATGTTCCTCCCAGATGTAGCATAGCATGATCACCTCTCCTTGGATATGCATCTTCCAATCAGTATTTAGTTACCCAGGCAAATAAGCTTTTAATATAGGTACTTCCTGTCTGTACCCCCTCCTCCCTAATACTACCACTATTCCTCTTTCTTCCCAAGGAATGGCTAATTAGCATTGAAAGAATTTATTTAATTCATTTCTGCATTTTATAACTATTCTAGCACCTTTTTTAAAGATGTGCTTTACTGAAAGTTTTCTTAAAGGGGCCAAGTATCCTTCCTACTGAATGTTTTAATCATGTTTTCTACAGATTTTTATTAAAAATCATTACACTAGTTTCCCCATGCCTCATTGAATTTCAAAATGGAAAAGAATTAATTATGAGGTCAGTCAGGGGTCCACATGGGCGGCAGAGCTATTAAAGTATGCTAATAACTTCAGAGAATTAGAAAACTAGCTATTGGCTTGCCTTTGTCAAATGGTGGTTTCATTTCTACCTAAATTCAAAGAACCAACTCAGAATGAAAAAGCCAGGTCATCCTCACAAGCCTATAAGGGAACAGGCATGGTATGACACCAGCAGAAAGAATCTAGACCGGCCCCAGTTTCACTAGAAAGGTGGATCTATCTCTTTGATAGAGGTCACTTGGACATGCAGACTAAAACAGGGAGCAACATTACTGAACATCTCATGGGAGACCACCCACATGCCTGCTAGGATTATTGAGAAGAAAGCTCTCTCTATATCTTTAAATGAATGTCTTTTTGACCACAGTGCCTAAAAGAGTGCTTGTCTTGTAGCAGGCACTTCAAAAATGCTTGCTGAATAAATGAATAAAATGTGACTTTTTCCTGTTGTTGGGATTAGGTTATTGTTTCTTAATATTTCTTTCAAAGGAGGCGTTCCAATGACCTCGAGTTAGATAAATCTAAGAACATCTATACATTCAAATTCTTACCTGTTCTGCAACTTTCCTATCGATCCTTCTGTTTTCTCCTCAGGGACTGACTCCATTCTTGGAATCTGCCCTTCTTTCTTTGGGCTTATTGATTATAACTTCTAAAACACCTCTTTCGGGATTTCTTTCTCTGAGTTATCTGATCCATTTCTCTCCTTTTACTCTTAAATGTTTGTCAAACCATTTCTCTGTCTCTAAGCCGTTTAAAAAACAAAATCAATAATCCTTCTTTCTTTACCTCATCATTTAATGCATTGTTAATTTCTTCTCTGGTATTACTTTCCATCCAGACTGTATAGAGCTTGTATATACCTGGTTATTTTTATTTATTAGAATATGGGCTCCTTGAGGACAGGAGTTGTTTTTGCCTTTCTTTTCATCCCTAGTGCTTAGCACAGAGTCTAGTATCTAGAAAATACTTAATGAATAAATGCTTGTTTAGTGGTTGCTTGGGGACCACAGGATTTAATTAAGATCCCTGAAAGCAGATGTCAGTTCTGTTTCTCAGGCTATCTATTTTTCTTCTGTTTTTTTCATGTCCTAGTTGAAGGGTTGTCCCACCATCTAGCAAGAGAACTTTGTGCAATGTCAGATTGATGTGGACAGTCTTTCTCTTGCTGACCTTTGCTTCTGCTTTGTTCATTAATGGCTATATAATGTCTGGCATTCTATCATGGCTAATATATCCTAGAACTCTTTTCCTGTTGCCTTTATAAAGTTCAAGTCTCATCTCAGTCACTTACTAAATATACTGGGCAAGTCACTTAACTTCTCTGTGCCTCAGTTTCCTCATCTGTAAAATGAAGGAGTTGGATTTAGTGATCTCTAAGGTCCCTTCTAGCTCTACATTCATGATCCTAAGAGTAAGAGCCTAAGAGAGGGTGAGGAACCTGCTGCAAGTTCCCTACTCCTAGCCTAAGCAATCATCCTTTTGACACTTGGTGTAAGTAATAAATGACAAATCTTAAGATTTGTCATTAAGAGTGACCCCCAAAAAAGGGACTCCTAGTGCACATCACAAAATAGTTTGGGGCACCAGTATAAACTCAGATTTTAAAATGAAGCCATTGAATCATGATTGTAACAAAGATCTTAATCTGTAAATTATAAAATAATCTAATTATAATGTTCTTGTGGACAAGGGGATACACCAAGAAAAAAAATCTGCAAGAGATTAGAGCATTTCTCAGGGAGCTAGTAAGAGGAAGTGGAGGAGGGGAGGGAACAGAAGAACTGAGCTATGGCAGAGAAATGCAGAGAAGCAACATGTTCAGCCCAGAAATCAGAGGCATTAACATGGTTATAGCCATCAAAGAGAGTGTGAAAATTCATCTAATGCTGCTGCTGACCACATCACATAATACAAAAACAAGAGTGATGCTTAAATGACATTAAAAGGCAATGCATTTACTTTCCAAAATGCTTATTTGTCCTTCCCAGTTTCTGTCTGCAGACTACAGAAATCTGCCTGGAAGAGCTTGGGGAAACAGCACGATGACTGTGTTGGAGGAAAACTGTAATTTTACAATAAACGTTTATCTTGATTTGGCCCAGCACAGCAGGATACTGCATTTCCCATGGGCAGGAAATTTATTCTCCCAACCAAACCTCTCCTTGAACTCATAGCTTCTGGCCTAGGAGATCAACATCAACCCCAGCTATGCTCCGCATGTAATTATAAGGTTTGCAAAAGACATTACATACCTTCTGCTATTTGTTCCTCACAGCCCTGTGAGGTAGGTGTTTTATGATCTCCATTTTACAGATGAGGAAACTGAGTTTGAAATAGGTTGAATGACCTGCCCCTAGTCTAAAATATAGTCTAAATATAGTCTAAAATAGCTAGTAAATATCTAGGACAGGGTTTGAATTCCTTAACTACCTATACCATGATGTCTCTCAAATTAGCTGCTGTAGAGCTAATTCATTTCCATAAGGAGAAAGTAGTTTTCTTACCTTTTTGAAATCAAAGAAAGACTTTACCCTGCAAATTTGTAATGTACCTATGATAAGGAGAAAGAATACAGGCTCTGGAATGAGAAATACTAGGTTCATATCCCACCTCTGGCTATAACCCTGGACAAATTATATAACTTTTCAGAGTGAAAAAAAAATAAGGCAGTTGGACCAAGTGGTCTCTGAGGTTGCTTTTAGTTCTAAATCTGTGATCATGAATTTAACCCTGAACCCATGTGTATAGGCAGTTCACAAAAATGTGTTTATTAGATATAAAATCAAAGTTCAGACATCTGTTGAAGATTGGTTGCTGTGGGAGTAGAGAGGGGACAAATATTTATTAAGTGCCTACTATGTGCCAGGCACTGTGTTAAAAACTCTTTAAAAAAATTTATTTAGTATTTAATTTTTCCCCAGTTACATGTAAAAACAATTTTTAACATTTCCTTTTAAAACTTTGACTCCCAAATTCTCTCCCTTCCTCCCTCCCCACCCCATCTCATTTGAGAAGGCGAGCAATTCCATATAGGTTATACATGTGTAGTCATACAAAATATATCTATAATAGTCATGTTGTGAAACAAAATACAGACAAAATCACCTCAAGAAAAATTTAAAAAGTAAAGAAAAAAGTATGCTTCAATCTGTATTCTGACACCATCAGTTCTTCCTCTGGGAATGGATAGCATTTTTTCATCCCAGGTCCTTCAGGGTTGTCCTGGATCATTGTATTTCTGAGAATAACCAGGTCATTCACAGCCGATCAGATTACAATATTGCTGCTACTTTGTACCCAGTACATTTCACTTTGCATCAGCCCATGCAAGTCTTTCCAGGTTTTTCTGAGAGCATCCTGCTCATCATTTCTTATAGTACTTATAGTATTCCATCATAATTACATACCGCAACTTTTTCAGCCATTCCCAAATTGATGGGCATCCCCTAAATTTCTCATTCTTTACTCCCAGTAAAGAGTTGCTATAAATATTTTTGTACACATAAGTCCTTTTCCTTTCCAGGTTTTTTTATGTCTTTTGGGATACAGATCTAGTAGTGGTATTGCTAGGTCAAAGGGAATATATGCATGTTTTTTTAACCCTTTGGGCATGGTTCCAAATTGTTCTATAGAATGGTTGAATTAGTTCACAACTCTGCGAACAGTACATTACAATCTCCTTTTTCTCACATATCATCTTTTTGTCATTTACCTTTTCTGTTCTATTTACCAATCTAATAGGTATGATGTAGTACCTCAGAATTGTTTTAATTTGCAATTCTCCAATCAATAGTGAGTTAGAATATTTTTTCATATGGCTACAGATGGATTTAATTACTTCATCTGAAAACTGATTACATCTTTTGATCATATATTGATTGGTGAGTGGCTCTTAATTTTATAAATTTGACACAGTTCTTTACATATTAGAGAAATGAGACCTTCATCAGAGAAACTTGCTTCAACTTTTTTCTTTTTTTAATATATAATTTATTTGTTTTCAGTTCTTAACATTCACTTCCACAAGAATTTGAATTCAAAATTTTATCCCCATCTCTCCCCAGCCCCTACCGCAGCACAGTATGTGCCCTATCCACCCCTTTCTCCAGTCTATCCTCTCTTCTATTACCCAAACTTCTTCCATCCCCCTTCCCTTCTATTTTCCTGTAGGGCAGAATAGATTTCTATACTCCATTGCCTGGATAACTTAATGTTCAGTTACATGCTAAAAAAATTTTTAGCATTCATTCTAAAAGCATTGTGTTTCATATTCTCTCCCTCCCTTCCCACCTAGTCTCATTGAGAAAACAAGCAATTCAATATAGATCACACTTGTGTAAAAATGCAAAGCACTTCCACAATGGTTATGTTGTAAAAGACTAACCACATTTCCCTCTGTCTTGCCCTTCATTTGTTCCATTCTGTCCCTTGACTTGTCCTCCCACAATAGTGTTTTCTTCTGAATATCCCTTTCCCCAATTTGCTGTCCCTTCTGTTATCTTCACTCTCCTATCCCCTTTCCCTTTGCCTTCCTGAAGGGTAAAATAGATCCATATCCAATTGAGTGTGTGTTATTCCCTCCTTAAACCAAATCCCATGAGAGTAAGGCTCAATTATTTCTTTTCATCTCCTCTCCTCTTCTCCTCCATTGTCAAAGCTCTTTCTTCCTCATTTTATGTGAGATGATTTGCTACATTCTAACTCTCCCTTTCTCTTACTCCTAGTACATTCCATTCAACAGTAAATTTTATTTTTTTAGGTATTCTCCCTTCATACTGAGCTCACCTTGTGACCTCTGTATATGTATCTATCTATGTGTCTATCTAATCTATATATCTATATATACACACATGTACATATGTATACCAACACATATATAATATACACATCCATACATACCCACCTATATATGTATATACACACATACGTATATATACATATATATGTATATATACATACATATATATAAAACTACCTTAATACTGAAAAAGGTCTCATGAGTTAAAAGTAACATTTTTCCATGTAGGAATATAAATAGTTCAACTTTAATGAGTTCCCTAAGGCCTGTTTTTCCTGTTTGCCTTGTCATGTTTTCTCTTGATTCTTGTATTTGAAGGTCAAATTTTCTATTCAACTCTGGTCTTTCCAACAAGAATGCTTGGAAGTCCTCTATTTCATTGAAATTCCATTTTTTCCCCTAAAGTATTATACTCAGTTTCGCTGGGCAGGTGATTCTTGGTTTTAATCTTAGCTCCTTTGACCTCTGGAATATCATATACCAAGCTGTTTGGATCTCTTAGTGTAGAAGATGCTAAATCCTGTGTTATCCTGATTTATTTTCAGAATACTTGAATTATTTCTTTCTGACTGCTTGTAATATTTCCTCCTTGACCTGGGAATTCTGGAATTTGTCTATAATATTCCTAGGAGTTTTCCCTTGGGAATCTCTTTCAGGAGGTGATCAGTGAATTCTTTCCATTTCTATTTTACCCTCTGGTTCCAGAACATCAGGGCAGTTTTCCTTAATAATTTCTTGGAAGATGATGTCTAGGCTCTTTGTTTCATCATGGTTTTCAGGTAGACTAATAATTTTTAAATTATCTCTCCTGGATCTTTTTTCCACATCAGTTGTTTTTCCAATGAGATATTTCACATTGTCTTCTATCTTTTCCTTCTTTTGGTTTTGTTTTGTAATTTCTTGGCTCCTCATAAAATCATTAGCCTCCATATTTTCCTTCTATTCAACTCTGGCCTTTTCATTAGAAATGCTTGAAAGTCCTCTATCTCATTGAATATCATTTTTTTCTCCTGAAGGATTATACTCAGTTTTGCTGGGTAATTGATTCTTGGGTGTATTCCTAGCTCCTTTGCCCTCTGGAATATCATGTTCCAAATCCTATGATTCTATAATGTAGAAATTGCTAACTCTTGTATTATACTGCCTGTGGCTACACAATACTTAACGTTTCTTTCTGACTGCTTGCAATACTTTCTCCTTGACCTAGGGACTCTGAAATTTTGCTTTGATATTCCTGGTAGTTTTCCTTTTAGGATCTCTTTCCAGAGGTGATCAGCAGATTCTTTCATTTTCTATTTTACCTTCTGGTTCTAGAATATCAAGGCAGTTTTCCCTGATAATTTCTTAAAAGATGATTTCTAGGTTCTTTTTTATTATGACCTTCAGGTAGTCCAATAAATTTTAAATTATCTCTCCTGAATCTATTTTCCAGATCACTTGCTTTTCTAATGAGTTATTTTACAGTATCTTCTATTTTTTCATTCTTTTTGGACTTCCTTTTATTGCTTCTTGCTTCATTCTAATTTTTAAGGAATTATTTTCTTCAGTGAGCTTTTGGACCTCCTTTTCCATTTGACCAATTCTGCTTTTTAAGTCATACTTCTCCTCATTCATTTTCTGGACTTCTTTTGCCATTTGGCCTAGTCTATTTTTAAAAGTGTTATTTTCTTCAGTATTTTTTGTGTCTCCTTCACCAAGTTGTTGACTCTTTTCTCATGATTTTCTTACATTACTCTCATTTGTCTTTCCAATTTTTCCTCTACTTCTCTTACTTGATTTTCAAAATCCTTTTTGAGCTCTTCCATGCCCTGAATCAATTCACATTTTTTCTTGGAGACTTTGGATACAAAAACTTTGACATTCCATATTCTGAGTGTAAATTTTGATCTTCCTTGTCATCGTAATAACTTTTTATAATCGTATTTGTCTGTTGTTTACACATTTCCCCATCCTATTACTGGACTTTTAACTCTTTGTTAAAATAGAACTCTGCTTCCAGGGTAGAGAGTGCACTATTGCAAACTTTAGGGGTTTTATGCAGCTGTTTCTAGAGATACTTCTAGGGACCTGTAAGTTTTCAGTTCTTCAAAGGTGGTATCATCTAAGGATAGGGGTTTACTCCTCTGTTGGCCTGTGCTCTGGTCTATGAGTGACCACAAGCACTCTTTTCTTCCCTGGAATTGTGAGTACAGCCTCACTTCCACTGCTGCTGCAAGCTCTGCTGTGTTAGTGCTCCTTCTTGCCCTGGGATTCCAGAGTCCTGCTGCAGTGCTAGCAAAGCAACTTCTATAATCTTCTACCAGTTTTTGACCCCCTTACTTTCTGTCTGCTGGGAACCCCAGAAGCAGCCACTGCTGATTCAGTCATTCCCAAGTCCTGCTCCTGGTCAGCTGGAGCAGGGCTGTGCTACCAATGCCTGAGCTGGACTGTGATCCACTCCCATCCTCATGTGACAGACCCTTCCTGCTGACCTTTTATATTGTCTCCGGTGTCTGTGGGCCAAGAGGTCTGGAAACTGCCACATCTACCAGCAATTCAGGCATCCCAGGCCTTCTCTGGGCTTGTTCAGGCTCAGTTTGCGCTGGTGCATTTTGTGCTACACTGCACTCCTCTATCAGCTTTGTGCAACAAACTTTTCCTGCTGACTTTGAAAGTTGTTGTGGGCTGGAAATTTGTTTCATTCTGTCTTTTTATGGCTTCTGCTGCTCTAGAATTTGTTTAGAGTCATTTTTAAAGGTTTTTGGAGGAAACCTCAGGCAACACCCTGCCTTTAGTCCACCATCTTATCTCTGACCTACACACTTTATAAATATTATCTCATGTGCGCTTCACAATGACCCTGGGAGGTAGGTGGTATTATCTCTATTTTACAGTTGAGGAAACTGAAGCAAGCAAAATCTAAATGATTTGCACAGGGTCACAAAACTAGTTAATGTCTGAGGCAACATTTGAATTCACATCTTCTCAAATGCAAGCCCCACATTCTATCCAGTGTATCCAGTGTGTCACCCAGCTGCTCTTGGTTTAAGGGCAAAGAAAATTTCTACCTCTTTTAAGGGAAGTG
>JAQQSK010006832.1:0-14251 GCA_028658325.1 Potorous gilbertii
TGGGGTAAATTATCTCTCACAGAAGAGGCAGGCAGGAAACTTTTTAGTGGAGGGGAAAAAAGGGAGGTTGAGAGAAAACCATGAAGTTTACTCTCATCACATTTGACCAAGGAAGGAATAAAATGCACACTCATTTTGGTTTGAAAACCTATCTTACAATACAGGAAAGTGGAGGAGATGGGGATTAGCAGGGTGGGGGGGGGGATGAGGGAACGGAGGTCACTTGGGGGGAGGGAGGAATTTAAAGTCAACACTCGAGGAGGTACAGGATCAAAAGAGAGAATAGATGCAATGGGGGGCAGGATACGATGGAGGGAAATATAGTCAGTCTTACACAACACGACTCTCATGGAAGTCTTTTGCAACTACACAGATATGGCCTATATTGAATTGCCTGCCTTCCCAAAGGAATGGGTGGGGAGGGAGGAATAAGGAGAAGTTGGAACTCAAAGTTTAAGGAACAACCATTGAGTATTGTTCCTGCTACTAGGAAATAAGTAATACAGGTAATGGGGAATAGAGAGTTATTTGGCCCTACAGGACAAAAGAGAAGATGGGGTAGGGGAAGGGAGGGATGATAGAAGAGATGCCAGATTGGTGATATGGGTAATTAGAATGCTCAGTGTATTGAGGAGGGGGGAAGGGACAAATGGGGAGATAATTTGGAACCCAAAATTTTGTGGAAATGAATGTAAAATGTTAAATCAAATAAAATACAATAAAATTTTAAAAAATTTTAAAAAAATAAAAAATAAATTAAAAGGGATAAACAAAAATAAATTTATCAAAATATTATTTAGAAATAAATATACAAATGACTATTTAGAAGACAAATTATAAATACATATATATGTGTATATATACATGCATATATATATATATATATATATATATATATATATATATATATATACACATACACGTAAGTACAAACACTTGGCATATACTCCATCATTTCCATGAATGAGGTTCCTTTTGCCTCAAATAGTTCATACTAGTAGAATCCTAAACGTACCAGTGTTGGAGAAAGTGAAATATCCTGAGTCAATCATATTATTTGATGTAATAGAAACAGGAGTGGATGTGTAATGAGAAGGTTTGAATTCATTTCCTGTCTCTCCTACTTACTAACTCTGTGACAAGTCATTGCACCTACCGAATTTTGCTTTTCTTTATCTGTAAAGGAAAAGTACTGTAGACCTGGGTGTACATCATTATAAAATCAAATACAGAAAATGAAATGTAGTAATTTACCAAAATAATAATAGTAGTGTTTCTTTGACTGTCAAAAAAAATAGAACCAAATGTCTACCTAAGGGGATAGGTTAAATAAATTATTGTACAAAGAAGTAATGGGACATTATTGTGCCAAAAGAAATAACAAATGCTAAGAATTCAGAAAAATGTGGGAAAGCTTGTGTGAATTAATTCAGTATCAAATAAGTGGAAACAGAAGAGTGATTTAAACAATAACCGTCAAAACAAAAATGGAAAAAAAAATGTAACCTAACGCAGGAAAATTATAAATGAATGACCAAGTTTAATCCCACAAATTATGTGGGAAGGGAAAATAATGGACTTCCTTTCCTTCATTTAAAGGCTATGGGAATAGAAATTTTATATTCTATAAGACATGGCTAATATTATTTACAAATTATTTTGGGTAAACTTAGATTTTCATCTTTGTTATAAGAAGGAGACACAGGTTACAGGAGAAATCTATATTTGGAAACAAACTTCATACAAAAGGAATGCTTATTAGTAACATACTAAAAGAAAAAAATGAAAATAAATTTTACTTAGAATATTCTTAATGTCACTTCAAGTTCTAATCGCATAATCAATATTTCCCTGTTTTCTGATTGGATGCCAAAGATATTTTCAGTGGTCTTCTTTATCTGGAATACTACTGTAAACCAAAGATCTTAATTAATATCAATCTTTATACTGAATAATAATTTCTAAACTTGTGTATTTCCAAAATGTCTCTCATTACCAAAAATGGCATATATTCCCAAACAGAAGAAAATAATTTGAGAGAGCATGGTATACTAGATGGAGATCGAATTTTGAAGCCAATAATACCTGGATTCAAGACCTGCCTCTGACACATATTGACTGTGTGATAGTAGATGCTAAATAAGTAGTTTTTATACAATAAGCTAAAAAATATTGTTAGACGTAGAATCTACAACTGAGACTTCCTTCCCTATGACAAGGAAATAACAGGTCTAATTTCTATCCTTACACTAAATAACCTTTATAAAATTTCTAGTTTGAGGTAAGAATTTTTTCTTACTTTTTCCTACTATAGGTCATAAAATAATGATTAATATGTAATATGTAAATCTTAACAATGAGCACATTTCAATGTTGAATATATTATCATTTCTCATCTATTTTCGTCTATATTTATTTTCCATCAATGACTTAGCAGACCGTCAGTATGACATGAGGTTCTTGAAATCTACTGGATTGGATCATGAGCTCTGGAAGTATTATAACATGGAAACAGGTAACAGAATGGAAAGATTCCTGGACCTAGAATCAGGAAAATCTCAGTTCAAATCCAGATTCTGACATTTCGTAACTTTGTGATCCTCGATAAGTTGCTTAAAATCTGTTTGTTTCAGTTTCCTCATCTATAAAATGGAAATAATAATCACACTTGCTTATTGAGATTCAAGGTTTATAAAGCGTGTTGCAAAACTTTAAAAGCACTATATGAATTCTAGATGATTTTCATCATCACCTTCATTAGTATTAGTATTACTATCTTTTTATCAGTGTGTTTTATTTTTTATAGTCTTATCATGAGGACATTCTTCAGTCAAGTATATTTATTTATCGCATAGAAACTCGATAAATAAACATATTTTAGTATCAATAAATATTATTTTTATTCCAGAGTAGTATATCTAGCTTTTTTTAGTCGTTTGTAATTTTCTTTTGTTGTAAATATCTTTCTTTTATGATTTAATCACGTCTCACTGTGTACCAAAGTTATAGAGAAAAATTTATCTTCTTTCTTCTTTGGAGACACTCTTAGGAAATTGTAGGAGAGGGGGAAAAGCATACTGCAAACAAAGTAAATTTTTCCATTCTCAAATTTTTTGAAAGTAAATATTTCAAATGTATTTGCTACTACACCCAGGGGCCCTGTTAGCAAAGCTGCAGTTTGTCTCCTTGAATCTTTGCCCCCTGTAGATTTCAATAAATCAGAAACATTTCATGTTGTCTGATGGTTACACGATTTTGCTTTCTTAAGTGCGTTTCCACTTCAGTGCACCATGGAGTGATTTAAATATTTTCTTTGCCATTTAAGTCTCTCAATCATTGGATTTTAATTTTAGTTAAGTTCAAAAGGCTTAAACCCATGAAAGCCTATGATTATGGAGGTGTAATGTTAGGTTAAATCCAGTTTCTTTACCATCAATTTCAGTCACCAGTGTTCTAGATTAAATTTCTTATCTAGTTCATACTTTAGCCTATGCTAGTTCAAAAACGAATATTTTATGATTCTCTGCTGTAATACTTCTTAGCCTTGTAGTTATCTCTTTTATCAATAAACAGATAGTAAATATAAAGTTTCCAGAGGAAACACAAAATAATGCTGCATTGTACCTAATAAAATTTCCTATCTAGATTGTCATTCACCAGCTATGTTGCAAGAACAATATGTACCCAAGTAAAGTAAATATTTAATCTTCAGTATGTTTGGTTTAAATGTGACCGAAAATACAACTCTGAAATTGTTCTTTTATGTGTGTGTGTGTGTATGTATATATACATCACATATGTGTGAATCTATCATTTGCATGTGGATAACAAACATCAGGTGGAATACAAAGCACGGATCCGCAAAAGGAGACAAAATAAGACTAACCTGCCTTCAGGCCTCATGAAATACTCAGGTCATTCAGTGCCTTTCAGTTCAAAGTCCAGGAAACCCTAACTGAAGTAAAGCAGGAGACAAGGCCAAATCAGTGCCCAGGAAGAAAAATTCACGGAGGTCAGCAGCATGACTCCCAATGGCCAAGTAGCCTCAAAGGATACCCAGTAGAGGATCTGGCCAGATCAGCACCCAGGCAGTTTATTGTATTTTGTCAAAACAATATAATACCCAAAAGACTCATTAAGGAAAGAAAGGAAACAAGTCCAAATCAGTGCCCAGATATTTCCGTATCCAGAATCATTTAGTATGATATCTAGAATGCAAAATACTCAGGCCTTCTATTTACTAGCCTTAGAAGAGAAAGGATCAGGCCAGTGGGTAAATAGGAAGGCACCTGATAATTTGAAGGAAGAGTGCTACTAATATCATCAAAATTATCAAGGTGGGGAATTTCAACTTTATAGCAAAGCACAACGACAATGTCAGGTTCCGAAATATAGAAAAAAAGGAAAGTTATAACGTGATCATATAGAAGGATGAAAGGAATGGAGATAAAGAGGGACACTGCGTATGAGATATTTTTAGATAGAATTGTAAAATTTTGGTTACTACTTAGACGTCAGATGAACAAGGAGAGGAGAGTCAAATTTAAGAATACCTAGAAAGAGCAAGTTCTGTCCTTTGACAACATGCATATACTAGAGAAAACATAAAAGAAGAAAAATATTAGTTCCAAAGTAAAATTATATTATCTTCTTGTAATTATTTGCATATGATAAGGATTTGTAAAAATATGAAAACTAATTTGAATTATATTAATTTTAAATATATATACATATATATGTGTGTGTGTGTGTGTATATGTGTGTGTATATATATATATGTGTATATATATATATGTCAAGGTATTTTTTTTAATATTGTGTCAATGGACTTGACACATATGGTCCTGAAAGGCACAACCACATTTATATACTTATTCATTTTGCCATTTGAAAAGTCTTTAGAATACTAAGAAATATTGGTAAAAATTGAAATTGAAGCAGAAATATCTCAACTTCTTAAAATTTCAAGTATGTAAGAGGTGTGTATCAATTGCCATCTAATTCTTCTTTTATTTTTAAAACTTGATTATTGAAGTTTGTTTCACATCCCTTATTAAACTGTAGGTTTTGTTTGGTCAGGGATATTTTTTGGTATTATTTTCACATGTCCACGATTACATATCTTATGAGAAACTAGCATATTACTCAATATACAGTGGGTTGTTAATCAACCATTGAATGGGATACAATAGAAGGGACTACAAATTGGACTGGTTTAAGTAATTACTCTGGCCCTATCATTTACTAGTCAAAAGAGTTTGATCATATTCAGGTAAACGCCTTGGGCTTCATTTTTCTCTTATGAAAAGCAAGGAAAATAACACCTCCCTTTCTTTCTGAAAAGGACAGTTGTATTGACAAAAAACGCATATAATATGTGTGAAACATTCTGGAAACTGGGAAATGTGGTATATATGCAAAGGATAACTACGTATGACGATAAGCAGAAACTGTTTACCTAGATAGATAGTTTAGAGTTTCCTCCATCAAAGGGTAGAAGCAAATAGGAAAAGTACAACGTAGTTCCTCTTTTTACACATCCAATCAGATTGCAGAATTTCTCAGTGAGTCGAAAACTGGTGATTACTGGAAGAAATAACACACATTCACAGTAGATGGTATATGGAGATATATGCCTATATTTCTATCTATAATATATAGATATACATATAATGTGCATTTTAATTGAAAGGAATTACATAGAATGCACAATATTTTACGTATGGATCATAAGATGCAATGACATACACTAAAGTCAGATTAATAGGCAACTAAATATTTTTTAATACAAGTAGTGTAAGTTAGCAAGTGTATACATATAAACAGTTAAAAGAGAATAGAAATAGATAATCATTCAAACAGAATAGAAAAAAAACAAAGTGTATATCACCAGCCAAGTCTGAGCACCAACACTTTGACAGTTGCCGAGGTGAGAGCAGTCTGAAGAGGTTCTGACTAGGAAAGCCGAAGTACATATCCTCACTTCCACAGTAAAGGTCTCAAAAAATCCTTCTCCCACTCATCCCCACTATGCACGTAACTTCAGTAAAAGAAGACCGTTGGAACAAAGAAAGAAGTCTGACCAAAATTTCCAGTTGTTCACTTAGATGTATGTGTCCAAGGAGAGGCCAGGTCCTTGAACACAGTCACCTCCTCTCTCTTTTTTATCTTTTTTTAAGATAAATTTATTTATTTAACTTTTTACATTCATTTTCAGAAAATTTTGGACTCCAAATTTTCTCCCCATTTTTCCCCTGACCCCAATCCAATACACCGAGCATTCTAATTTCCCCTATCACCAATTTTCCATCTCTTCTTTCATCCCTCCCTTCTCTTGTCCCCATCTTCTCTTTTGTCCTGTAGGGCCAGATAACTTTCTATTCCCCATTACCTGTATTTCTCATTTCCTAGTAGCAAGAACAATACTCGAAAGTTGTTCTTAAAACTTCGAGTTCCAACTTCTCCGCATCCCTCCCTCCCCACCCATTCCCTTTGAGAAGGCAGGCAATTCAATATAGGCCATATCTGTGTAGTTTTGCAAATGATTTCCATAATAGTCGTGTTTTGTTAACTAACTATATTTCCCTCCATTCTATCCTGCCCCCGATTGTTTCTATTCTCACTTTTGATTCTGTCCTTCCCCAAGTGTTGACTTCAAATTGCTCCCTCCTCCCATTGCCCTCCCATCCATCTTCCCCGCCACCTTGCTTATCTCTTTCTTACCCACTTTCCTGTATTGTAAGATAGGTTTTAATAACACTGTGTGGGTATTTTATTCCTTCCTTTAGTTGAATATGATGAGTGTAAACTTCATGTTTTTCTCTCAGCTCTCCTCTTTTTCCCGCCACTAAAAAGTCTCCTGCTTCCCTCTTCTATAAGAGATAATTTACCCCATTCCCTTTCACCCTCACTCTTCCCACTACCTTTCTCTCTCACCGTTTACCTTGTTTCCTTTTAAGACATGATCCCATCCTACTCAATTCACTCTGTGCTCTCTGTCTCTGTGTGAGTGTGTGCATGTGTGTGTGTGCATGTCTGTTTGTGTGCATGCACGTGTGTACGTGTGTGTATATGTGTGTGTGTGTAATCCCACCAACTATCCAGATACTGAAAAGCTTCAAGAGTTACAAATATTGTCGTTCCATACAGGAATGTAAACAGTTAAACTTCGGTAAGTCCCTTATGACTTCTCTTTGTTGTTTACTTTTTCATGCTTCACCTCATTCTTGTGTTTGAAAGTCAAATTTTCTTTTCAGCTCTGGTCTTTTCATCAAGAATGCTTGAAAGTCCTCTATTTCATTGAAAAACTATATTTTTCCCTGAAGTGTTTTACTCAGTTTTCCTGGGTAGGTGATTCTTGGTTGGAGACCTAGTTCCTTTGACTTCTGGAATATCCTATTCCATGCCATTCAATCCCTTAATGCAGAAGCTGCTGGACCTTGTGTTATCATGATTGTATTTCCACAATACTTGAATTGTTTCTTTCTAGCTACTTGCAATATTATCTCGTTGACTTGGGAACTCTGGAATTTGGCCACAACGTTCCTAGGACTTGCTCTTTTTGGATCTCTTTTTGGTGGTGATTGGTGGATTCCTTGAATACTTATTTTGCCCTCTGGTTCTAGAATATCAGGACAGATTTCCTTGATAATTTCATGAAAGATGATGTCTGCGCTCTTATTTTGATCATGGCTTTCAGGTAATCCCATAATTTTTAATTGTCTCTCCTGGATCTATTTTCCAGGTAAGTTGTTTTTTTCAATGAGATATTTCACATGATCTTTCATTTTTTCTTTCCTTTGGTTTATTTTGTGATTTCTTCGCCTCTCAGAAAGTTGTTAGCCTCCATCTGTTCCATTCTAATTTTGAGAGAACTATTTTCTTCATTGAGCTTTTGCACCTCTTTTTCCACTTGTCTACTTCTGCTTTTGAATGCATTCTTCTCCTAATTGGCTTTTTGCATGTATTTTGCCGGTTGAGTTATCCTGTTTTTCAAGGTGTTATTTTCTTCAGCATTTTTTGGAATCTCTTTTATTAAGGTATTGACCCGTTTTTCAGGCTTTTCTTGCATCTCTCTCATTTCTCTTCCCAGTTTTTCCTCCACCTTTCTAATTTGATTTTCAAAACCCTTTTTGAGCTCTTCCATGGCCTGATCCCATTGAATGTATATTTCAGATTTTGGGGATACAGATGCCTTGACTCCTATGTGTTTACCTGATGGTAAGCATTGTTCTTCCTCATCAGAGAGGAAGGGTGGAAGCATCTGGTCCACAAGAACGTAACCTTCTCTGGTCTTATTTTTTTTTTCCCTTTCTGGGCATTTTCCCAGCCAGTTACTTGGCTTATGATATTCCTCTCCACCCCCACCTATATCAGCCCAGCTAGGGCTTGGGGTCTGAGATTCAAATGTTGCTACCCAGACTCAGGCCTTTCTGTGGTGCACCTGACTGCTGGTATTCAATATGGGCTTTGTTTCTGGTGCTCAGTTGGGGGCAGGGCCGCCTCCCAGCCTCAGTTCCCACACGGGGTTTATATGGAGACTTTCCATAATGGAGCTCCTGCCTGCTCTGGGAGCCTCTGGCCTCCCACTGCCTCTGCCACTGCCTCCTTAGAGGCCTGAGTTATGGAGACACCCTGCTCCCCTCTCAGCCCATCCAGACGTCTCTCTCACTGATCACTGCGTCTATTTGTGGAGGGGTCTTCGCAGCACCCAGAGATTCTATCCCTGGAGCCTGCTTGGATCTTCCCGGTCCTCTCTCAGTGCCACACGGCCAGGAATGGGCTAGGTTCCGCTCCCCTCCAGTGCGCGACAGACCTTTGAGATCAGTTTTTCAGGGCTCTCTGGAGTGGAAATCTCCTTCACTCCATTCCTGTGAGGCTTCCACTGTTCCAGTATTTGTTGGGAGTTCTTTTTACAGGCAGTTACGGGCTGGGTTCGCAGCTAGCATATGTGAGTCTTGATACTCCACCATCTTGGCTCCTCCCCCCAGATACCTCCTCTCTTATGGACTTTTATGACTCTTAAATAAGGGTCTTTTCACTCTGGCTACATGCTTCATTAACTCTGTTGCTTTGCCTGGTAATTTGAGTTAATCATATCAATTTTTAGCTACATTCCTTATTTCAGGTCATGTGGGGGTCATGCAAAGGGCTGGGCAGAATCATCCTCATGTTTCCTCACATGTGTGTACATGCATGTATATATGTCTATATATGTGTGTGTGCGTTTGTGTTTAAAGATATATTCTCTGTCTGAATAGACTGATGATCTGCCAAGATATTAGAGTTAATTTGAAGTTTACATTGTGTCTGATTATTCTACAGGGAAGAACTTTCACTGTTTATCTGAATGTAGTCAGAGAGGAAATTGAGAGGAGTAGGAAGGATTTAGGACAGGTACAAAAAAGTCATTTCTATTCTACCACAAAATTTGCACATTCTCTCTACAAGGGTAGAACCCAAACTAATCTATTAAAAAAAAAGGTTTTTTAATCACTCTTTTCTAGTATGTTTTCTATGTTAGCAGAGTTCAAAAATCTAGAACATGGATACGATGTAACTTAATCTTCCTAAAACATTTAATCATTTTGCAAATATATATCAATGGCATGAACTTGCCTTTAAAAGTCTTCCCTCACAATCTTAATGTAAAATTCATTTATTCATATGTACAGGAAGTGTAGATCAAAAAATTGTTGAGGACATTACTCATGGATGAAAACCTATCCTTTACTGAAACAATAAAATACTGCCCTTATTTTGAGTGCTTTGGGGAAAGTAATGAAAAAGCTCTTAATTTGTTACAACGTCATTTCAAAATCATGAAATCAGTCTAAAATCTGTCCTTCCAATCCTCCCTGTAAGGAATTCTTTCTTTTTATTGATATGAACTCTGAAATGACTTCATCTACAGTAGTTTTGCCATCTCACCTTCTTTGATTTGAAATCTCTAATGCTCTTCTTTGTCTTCATAAGGAACACCAATTTCTTTTCTCTTCAGCTCATTATCAGTCCATTACCCTTATAGTGGCTATGCTCTCCTTTTTGGACAATCTTGATTCCTTGTTGAACTAATTTTACTTTGTCCTCTTTTCCTTAGTCCTATTTTCCCTTTATTCTATAATTAATCTTGCCTTTTCTAGTTTTGTTCTTGAATTAATTCTACTATATTCTACTTAATTTTTACTTACATGTTGTAAGTGAGGTAATCAATCACAAACCTGTGCTAAATATATGTTCCATAATTGCAGCAATGCCTTCACTTCAGCAGGGTAATCCCCTTCATACCTTATTAATCAATTGACAATCTAACTGAAGTAGTTCATCTAAAATTTTTATCCTTCTTTAATCCTTATGTGAACATTACTTCCCATCTTATCAACTAAAAACCTGGCCTCATATTTCAAGGAAAACTTGAGGCCATTTTTTTGAATCCTTGATTCCTTCCCCTCCTAAACAAATGATAATATTCAGATGTCTTCCTCCTTTATCTCCTCTTTCACTAGTATCACATGAAGACATATCTATTTTCTTGACAAGGCTAATTGCATTATATGCACAAGTGATCCCATTCATTTCCATTTTCTCTAACAGTTTACCCCATCTGTCATTGTCATACCCTCAATAATCACTAATCTCTCCCTTTTTTGCTCTCTTGAAATGTGTCTATATGTGTCCTATCGTCCAAAAATCCTCCCTTAACGTTTCCATTCCATAAATTTTCATCCTATATGTGTTTTACATTCAGTAGCTACACACTTTGAGAAGTTTGTTTACAATAGATGTCTCTATTCCTTCTACTCTCATCTTCTCAGATCTCTACAGTTGTGCTCTGACTTTATCATTTCAGTGAATTATCTTCATTCCAAAGTTACAAATGGTCTCATTACGTAGCCTAATTTCATTTTTAAAAAATGGTCCTTCTTAACATATCTGCAGTCTTTGACACCAAAGACAGCTCGGTGTCACAGTAGATAGAGTGAAGTATGTGGAATAAGGAATTCCTGAATCTAAATATTTCCTCAAACATTTTGTATGTCTATAACCTAAACAGTCATTTAAAACATGAGAAAAGGAACATTTTTTCAAAACAACTTAGAAAAAATTAACCTCTTTCAGCATCAGTTTCTTGATGTGTAAAATAATAATAACACCTATGGATAAACTGTTGTGAGGAACAAACGAGATAATAATACCTTACAATACTTTACAAACCTCAAAGTGCTATCTAATGTTAGTTTTTATTTATTATTAAATACCAAGACTCAGCTGGTGTTGTAGTGGATTGTTGGGTGATGAGTCAAGAAAACTTGAGCTTTAATTGAGCTTCAGACTATTTGCTATTTGTATGAATCTTTGCAAGTCACTGAAACTTTGTATAACTCAGTTTCCTCAAGTATATGATAACAATAGCACCTAACTTGCAGTATTGTTATAATGAAGAAAAAGAAATAATAATTATGCAATGTATAAAACATTTGACACAGTGCCTGGTATAAAGTAGATGAATAAAATTCTTATTCCCTCTCCCATCCCTTTTCTCTTTGATACTTTTTTTAAGTGTGTATGTTTGTATGTGTGTGTGTGTGAGAAAGAGAGAGAGAGAGAGAGAGAGAGAGAGAGAGAGAGAGAGAGAGAAAGGAAGGGAGGAAGGAAGGAAGGAAGGAAGGAAGGAAGAAAGAAAATTCATTCTCCTCATTCTTTTACATGTTATCTAACTTGTCCTTCATATTCTCCATTGCTCAATCCTCATGATGGATTTCACTCTAAATGTATGTGTCTCATAAGACTCTGTCCTGGGGCGGAAGGAGCCAAGATGGCAGAGGAGAAAGAATCATATATGCTCGCTACGGACACACAGCCCATAAATTATCTGTAAAGAGAAACTCCCAACCAATTATGGAGCAGTGGAAGCCACACAACAAGGGATTGGAGGAAATTTCTGTTCCAGAGAGGCCTGAAAAACCGACACCAAAGGTCCATTGCACACTGGACCCAGAGCAGAGCCCAGCCTTGCCTTGGCCGTGAGGCACTGATAGGTCCTGATCTGAACAGGCTTCAGGGATGGACTCTCCAGTGGCCATGCAGATTTATCCACCCACAAACGTCAAAGGTTAGTGAGAGAGCCTGTCTGCCTCGCCAAGAGGGGAGCGAGGTGTCCCCTAATTCAAGCCCCCTCAGGTGGCAGCAGCAGAGGCAGCAGTGGACAGGGGATCTTAAAGCAGGCAGAAGCTCGGGCCAATGTTGAAGGTCTCCATATAAACCCCCAGAGCAAATTGAGGCCGCGGGTGGCGGCCCTGCCCCCATCTAAGCACCTGAACTTAATCTCACTCTAAATAGCAACCCTGTGCCCATTGAAAGCCCTGAGGCTGGGAAGAAGCATTTGAATCTCAGACGCACAGTGCTATCTGGGCGGATCTAGGCCAGTGAGTGGAGAGGACTCGCAGAAGTCAAGTAACTGGCTGGGAAAATGCCCAAAAAAGGAAAAAAAAAACTAATAACATGGATGATTATTTTCTTGAGAAGATGATTCCTCCTTTCCTCTCTGACGACGACGAAGAGATATGCTTACCATCAGGAAAAGACATAGGAGTCTGAATGTCTGAAATGGATACCCCATGGGCTCAGACAATGGAGGAGCTCAAAAAGGATTTTGAAAATCAAGTCAGACAGGTGAAGGAAAAACTGGGAAAAGAAATGAGAGAGATGCAAGAAAAGCATGAAAAATGGGTCAATACCTTAATAAAGGAGGCCCAAAAAAATGCTGAAGAAAATAGCACCTTGAAAAATAGGCTAACTCAATTGGCAAAAGAGGTTCAAAAAGCCAATGAGGAGAAGAATGCTTTCAAATGCAGAGCTAGTCAAGTGGAAAAAGAGGTGCAAAAGCTCACTGAAGAAAATAGTTCTCTCAAAATTAGAATGGAACAGATGGAGGCCAGTGACTTTCTTCGAAACCAAGAAATCACAAAACAAAACCAAAAGAATGAGAAAATGGAAGAGCATGTGAAATATCTCATTGGAAAAACAACTGACCTGGAAAAGAGATCCAGGAGAGACAATTTAAAAATAATGGTACCACCTGAAAGCCATGATTAAAAAAAGAGCCTAGACATCATCCTTCATGAAATTATCAAGGAAAATTGCCCTGATATTCTAGATCCAGAGGGCAAAATAATTATTCAAGGAGTCTATCGATCACTGCCTGAAAGAGGTCCAAAAAGAGAAACTCCTAGGAACACTGTGGCCAAATTCCAGAGTTCCCAGGTCAAGGAGAAAATATTGCAAGCAGTTAGAAAGAAAAAATTCCAGTACTGTGGAAATTCAATCAGGATAACACAAGATTTAGCAGCTTCTACATTAAGGGTTCGAAGGGTGTGGAATAAGGTATTCCAGAAGTCAAAGGAACTAGGTCTAAAACCAAGAATCACCTACCCAGCAAAACTGAGTATAATACTTCAGGGGAAAATATGGTCTTTCAATGAAACTGAGGACTTTCAAGCATTCTTGATGAAAAGACCAGAGCTGAACAGAAAATTTGACTTTCAAACAGAAGAATGAGAAGAAGCATGAAAAAGAAAACAGCAAGGAGTAGTCACAAGGGACTTACAAAAGTTGAACTGTTTCCAATCCTATTTGGAAAGACAATATTTTTAACTCTTGAAATCTTTCAGTATCTGGGTAGTTGGTGGTATTACACACACACACATACACACACTTACACGTACACATGTACAGGAGGGCATTCACACAAGCACGCCCAAACAGAGACAGAGCACAGAGTGAAATGAATAGGAAGGGATCACATCTTAAAAGAAATCAAGGTAAACAATGAGAGAGAAATGGATTGGGAGGAGAGAGGGTGAAATGGAATGGGATAAATTATCTCTCATAGATGAGACAGGCAGCAGTCTCCTCAATGGAGGGAAAAAGAGAGCTGGGAGAACAAAAAAACATGAAGTTTACTCTCATCACATTTGACTAAAGGAAGGAATAAAATCTACAATCATTTTGGTATGAAAACCTATCTTACAACACAGGAAATTGGGGGAGAAGGAGATAAGCAAGGTGGGGGGAGGGATGATGGAAGGGAGGGCAATGGAAGGAGGGAGCAATTTGAAGTCAACACTCAGGGAAAAACAGGATCAAAAGAGAGATTAGAAACAATGGGGAGCAGGTTAGGATGGAGGGAAATATAGTTAGTCTTACACAACATGACTATTATGGAAGTCATTTGCAAAACTACACAGATACG
>JAQQSK010006834.1:0-14250 GCA_028658325.1 Potorous gilbertii
TATAGTATATCATATACATAATATCTAATATATATAGTTATAGATATATGTTTTGTAATGTGATAAAATTACTTAAGTGATATATAATAAAATGTAAATATATTATACTATATAATATATTGTACATGGTATATATAATATGATACATGTTACTACACATATAATGTATTATTGTATAATGTATGTATGTCTATGTATATATCTATTGTGTATATATGTGTGCATGTGTGAGGTACACACACACACACACACACACACACACACACACACACACACACACTGCATAGGTCCAGTGATTCCATTGTTACAGGGAACTCCCATTAAGGTTACTCCCTTGGCCAATGCCCCTGCTCATAAATTTTCATTGTTAGAAAGCCACCTAAGGGTGACTTGCCCTGGGTCAGACACCTAGTGTGTATCAGAGGTCTTTCTAACTAGAAGGTCAGTTCTATGCATTAAGCTAGGCTTAATGCCTCTAGTTTATTTTGCATCTATTTTTATATGCTTATTGATGCATTGTCTCCATTTGCATATAATGCAAAAACCTTGTCCTTATCTGTACCCAACATTGTATTTGGCACATAGTGGTCTCTTTATAAAATGCTGACTGAGTGTTTTGAGCGGGATGGCCTGTCCATTTGCTCTCTGTCAACATGATTTCCTTGATGCGGGTGACCACAGTTACCCTGTCAGGGTTCCTGGTACTTTTTCAGCTTTCAAGGTCCCTCAAAGGTCATGTTGCCTACTATTCACATTGACAGGGCTATCTTGAAATTTCTACTTTCTCTCCTGATCTCCAGGTCTGGGAATAAAGGATCAGATCTTGGACATATTCTCTCTCTCTCTCTCTCTCTTTCTCTCTCTCTTTCTCTCTTTCTCTTTCTCTCTCTCTCTCTCTCTCTCTCTCTCTCTCTCTTTTTCTGTCTCCTTATCCCATCTATTTATAGCTGATTTAGCTCTGAATAACAAAGGCTCACTCAGGGCTAGGGTCATTGCATGTCCCTACAGAACATTCCCACTCCTTCACTTTTGTATCTCTACCCCGGACTACAATTGAGTCAGTCTTTCTGTTTGTGTAGCATGGATAATGCTATAACATCTCAACCCCAGGTGTCTTTGCACCTTTCAACAATAATGTCAGGCTCTGCTTCCCAAAGGATGGTCCTCTATTGTCCAGAGGCTAAGAAGGCATCTCTTTTGCCTCCCCTCAGTACCATTTTATTTTTTTGGCAATTGGTGGGAATAATTTTATTAATTTCCCACGTTAGAAGAAATTAATCTACCTCTCATTTCTGTCTTTTCTGGATTATTGGGACTTTTCCTGATTCAGTTCCATAAACATTCACCAAGCAACTAACCTATTCAAAGTATTAACCTCAAAACAGACTATGATCTTAATGTTGTTATGAGAAGATTCTTAATAGATCTTTGAGATCTATGAGAAGATTCTTAATAGATCTTTCATGTCTACATCTTGTCCTTTCTAATCCATCCATACAGAGCTGTTAAACTCTATGTGGACTCTTCAGTCCAAAAATCTCCAATGGCTTCCCAATGCCAATCAAAGTGACTAAGAGTCCTTGGCCTAGCATTCAAGAATTCCATAGTCTGGGACCAAGTCAAGTCAAGAATCATGTTTTAAGCACCTATTTTGGGCCACCCGCCTTTCCAATCTTGCCTATATGTCAATCTTCCATGCACTCTATAATCTAGACAAAATGGAATGATGTCTGGCACTTGAATAAGCCTTGGACGACTGTGTTTCATTGTCATTTATTGTATTCTCTTTCTTCCCCTTTTTGTGCCTTATTAGTTTCTACCTTTTTTTAAAGTCCAACTCAAATCTCTTTTCTGTAGGAATCCTTCCATGTTTCCCCAGTTGCTAACTAATTTCCCCATCAGACCTTAAAGTAGCACTTTTTTTTTGTACTTCCCTACTGCATTTATGTAATTTTGTAGATTACAGTTATATTAGGAACATAAAATCATAGTTTTAGAGCTCAGTGGAACCTGATGGAATATCTGGTCTACTGCCTTCATTTGTCAGTAGTGCTCCAGAATGAAATGGCATTCAGTGACACACACAGAAAATTAAACAACAGAGTCAAGATTTGCCCAGGGTGGCACAATTAGTAAATTTCTGAAGCCAGATTTGAATTCAGATCTTACTGACTCAGGGGCAGCTAGTAGCAGAGTGTGCCAGGTCTGAAACAGAAAGTCTCATCTTCCTGAGTTCAAATCTGGCCTCACACACTCACTAGCTGTAGGACTGTCTTTCAGCTGAGAGGAGCTAAGGAAATTCCCACCCCCACCCTCATCAAAAAAACCCTCAAAAAACCCAATAGACTCATTAGTAGAGATCAGGAATCACCAGGTGGTAGGATCACATTGCTATATGGAAAGTGGCATTGTTTAGAACAAAAATATATTGGAAACTGTTCTGGTGATCCTGTAAACTCTTTGAGGCCAGAGACTGCTTCAAATTCTTTTTTCTATCCCCCATACTATTGCTTAGCATATTACTATTCAATTCAGTCAAGTCAACATGCATTTATTGTCTATTGTGAATGAATGAAAGAATGAATGAATGAATGAATGAATGATACTTGGTGTTCCTCTGGGTGCAGCTTGTCTCTTTTTTCCTGTCCTAATTCAATAGGATCATAGGTTTATGGATAGAAGGAACCTTAGAGGTCTATCACTTGAAGCACTGAGAATTTAATTATCTTACCCAAGGCCATCCAGGGAGTAAATGATGAAGGCGGTTGATTGAACTCAGTCTCTGTCTCTGATTGGGTGCTTGGGTGTAAGTGCTTGGACCCCAATTCTACAATCACCTTTCTCTCTAAAAATCACATTTATCTCTACCCTTAAAACACTATTCCAGGAAGTTTCTCCCTAGCCCAAGGACACAGCCTGCCCTAGTAAAACTTTTATCTCTTTTCCTGATATAGTAGCCAGCTGCACCTATTTATTAGAATTTATTAGTTTGAACCAGCTGTGTACTGACTGAACTGGTTGTGTACTAGGTCATAAAGACATTTATTATTCACTGACCAATCATATGTATCCTAGACTTAGATATACATATACTCCCTTACATTTATCTTTTCTAACAAGATGCTAATGAGGGAAGCCTGGTATTATTTAGTCAGTTATCAGTCCTGACCACTAGCTGACTTGGTAACATTTCAGGTAGAAAACCATACCTCCATGTAGTGCCCTGCCTTGGGCTATTTTCTGATGAACTCTGGGTAAAATACTTATGAAGTAGATGCTAAAAGTGCATGTTCCTTTAAGAACTAACCACTACCTAATCCTGCCCTGAATTACCTAGTCATCACACTTGGCACATGTTACATTATAGAATATACCATAAAATATATGCTATGTAAATAAGCTACATATACCATACAAACTTTTCCTGTATACCTCTTAGGTTGCAGGTTCCCTAAGAACTCTTGCTTGCTGAAAAGCATAATAAAACTTTACCACCTTGACCTCAAGAATGCTTGAGTTTGAAAATTCTTCCCTGACGGCCCATACAGGGAACTCCAGTCTTGGGGTTCCTCTATTGTTCCTCTATCTGTCTTGAGCCCTCATCATCTCCATTGGTATTGAAACTTTTTCCATCTCTAACAAAGATGACAACTTCTATTACAACTTCCAATTACAGTTAGTAGATGGTCATTGATAGTTGATGTGGTTGAAGCAAAAATCAGTCACCCTAAAGTTCATTTTGGTGATGAACCTACCCAAATCGGTATAAAGCTAGTTTTCCAAAAAAGTCATTACAATATAACATCACACTGCGTGGCCCAGAAATGAAACTTTTCAGATCCATAGAACCTTAAGTTCTATAGAACTAGCTTTTCAGAATCCAAGGACCCTTCAATACCAAGTTGAGATTTTCAAGGGAATTTATATTCTCAGTTGGCTAAATCATCTTTTTCATTGAAGGTCCAGTCAGGGAGGTCAATACATGCTCACTGGTTGAGTGAAGAATGATGACCTTCTCCTTTAATATGGAAGCATCCAATTCACCCATTAAAAAGAAAGAGGAGAGAGAGAGAGAGAGAGAGAGAGAGAGAGAGAGAGAGAGAGAAAGAGAGAGATTGAATTCTAGAGCTAGGATGCTTAGAAAATACCAGAGCAGAGGCAAATATCAAAATTAGTGTTATTAGCATGCTAAGTTTAACAACCCCTTAACCTATTGATTACCCCCACACAAGAAAACAACACCTTTTCTAGGTTTTGGTTTTCAGAGTAATTGGATTCAAATTCACATCTGTAGCATTAAATCAGTGTTTTCAACCTCCTCCCCCCCTTCAATTGTTTAACCTTCTTCTCCATCTCTGGCATAAATTTAAGCCTTTATTTGTGAATATTCCGATAAGCACTTTGCCTCTTGCGGCATTGTTCAAGGACCAGCGTCATTGTTACAGCTGTAATTGTAACTATCAAGACACAGCTCTTTGTAATTAGAAAGTCAAGATAGTATTCAGCAGTATGGCAGCACAGACTCTCATTTGTGAGGCTATTAGAAAAAAATGTTTACAGAGAAAACAGTGTCATTGTTTAGTGCTCTTAATTGACCATCTGCCTGGTAAAGAAATGTCCAAAGAAGGATAAATAAGGCTATAGCATACTTATTTATTTATTTTCTTTGTGCAGTGAGGAAATTAGGGAAAGCAGCAGCCCAGACAAACTAGACAAGACATTGCTAAATCAGGCAGCAAGTGAAAGCATGTCATGCATACATTGCCTCTTATTTCCCCCAGTGTCAAGACAAGGATCTATGATCTGTGGCCTCCTCAGTTTGTTTAAGAAAAATGGCTTGGCATTGGCTTCGAAGCCCTCTACAATCTGGCTCAGCCAATCTGGCCTACTCTGGGCTCCTACTGTGTAATTATGGACTAAGCCTTCTAACTGCAGCCCTTAAACCCTCATAACTAGGGCTACTAAATCCTCTTCTCTCCTGCTTCCCTTTCCTTCCTACTTGTTTTCCCCACCCTCATCTGGGCCCAGTCCAAGCCTTGCATAGAGGAAATAGATGAACTCATGGGTTAAACTTGCTACTGGTCCAACATTTGACTTCGTATACTTGTACTAGAAATGGAGCTTTTCATTGTTGCTGCATGCCCAATCCATTTACCTTGCAGTATTTTTTACTCTAACTTGAGCCCATATCTTGTTCTACTGGACCTTTGAGACAAAATACTCACTTTGTTATCCTTCCCATATTCCAGTTATTTTATAACTGTCCCAATCCTTTGGACAGTTAAGCCCCCAAACCATATTCTGTATAGAAGGGTCATTCCTACCTGTTGCCACACCTCTCTGATCTTATCTGTATGTTTTGAGCTTTTGACCAAATGAACCAAACATTGTAGTCTAAACACCCATTGGATCATTTGCTCTGTGTCTAACACTTGTCACTTATTTGGACTTCTACCCTAATATTACATCTGCCTTTCTAAATTCACTTTGTGATACTATGACCCATAAATTTTCTGGGTCATTTGTCTTCCTCTAACAGTTCTATTTTCCTCTGAGTCTACAAATGTCACCTGTCCAGAGCTTCCTTCCTTTTACTGAGTGCCGGTATCAACACACCAAACTCTTTCATGAATCCTATGTTCTAGTCAAAATGGTTCTGTACTGTTGTTCTCACTATTTCTCCTGTGTATACCATCTTAACACTAATTATCCCTTGACTCCAACTATCCAAATCCTATCCATCCTTGTAGGTTCAACTCAAGTCTGACTTCCTCCATAAGATCTTCTGGAACTATGCCAAACTGAAATTCTTTCACTTTCTCATGGACTTCTATGAACATGTATTATCTGGACTTCTCCGGTGGCCCTATCTCACTTTTGGATTGATAGTTCTGAGCTCTTATTTATATCTGAACATAATTTAGACATAGGTAGGGAACATATCCTTTGTTCCATTGAATTTCCCATAGGACCTTTCACATAGTAGATTTTCAAAGATATTGTATTGATTTGAAAAGGCAAAAGTAGGCCTACCTTGGCAGATAATGTAATATTGATGGCATTCATCTTTCTCTACAACCAAGTTTATTCAAGTTAAAATGGAGCATCCTTAACTGCACATCCAAATGTATATTTCCTCTTTCCCATTTCAGATCATTCCTGAATACATCCATGATTTGGATTGGCATCTTGGAAGTAGTACTCAATTAAACCAGAGAGGAATAAAATTCTCAAAGAAAAGTTTGCATTCATAATTTGGAGAATATGTTTCTCTGCTGGCAAAAATGGAATGGATGTTTTCTTCTTTTGTGTCACACTGAAACATGTCTTATAGAAAAGGCTACATAGCTTGTTATTGGGGAAAATTGATAGATGGATATGATAGATAGATAGATAATAGATAGATAGATAGAGAGACAGATAGACAGAGAGATACCCCATCAGGATAGAACTGATTCTTCACATTTGTTCATTTGGGTTCACCTATGTTTACGAAATGGTACACAAATGACTGAATGTAGTATTAGTATTAGTTCTCTCCTAGCAGAGCATCTGTTTATATCTATCCACATATAATTATATTTATACATTATATCTGTACATGTACATATAAGATACACACATGCATATATATACATACATATACATATACATATATACATACACATTATATATGGAGAGAGAGACACACAGAGACAGAGAGAGACAGAGACACACAGAGAGAGGAAAAGAGAGAGAGAGAGAGAGAAAGAGAGAGAGAGAGAGAGAGAGAGAGAGAGAGAGAGAGAGAGATAAGCAAAATGTTAAGGGAAGGAAGCAAGAGTGAGAGACAGAGACAGAAAAAAAGACAGAGAGCAGTCAATCCTGATCAAAGTATTCCTACTGTTTTCCTATGTTCAGAAGGTCTGTGTTCTGTTCAGTAAGAAAGCAGTAATGAAGTCACTATCCAGCCTTATGCTTGGGTACTAGTGCTTTTCCAGGAGTACAGATGGAAATCTCCCATTATAGCCACACACAGATTTACCACAACATGGAAAATATTCAGGGCAGACAAGGGAGCAGATATACAAAACATGACATGACCCAATACTAGGAGGATATTTGACTGTTATGAAAACTGGTAGATAGCTCAGGCTAATGATATTGTGGGTTTTGTTTGTTTGTTTTTATTGATTTGCTTCCTTCCTTTAAGCATTAGGTTCCATTACGATGACTCCTCCATGTCCTTCATTTTACATGAAAAAATTGAAATACAAAGAAGAGAAAATACTTGCCCAAAGTCACATGGCTAGTTGTATCACTTCTAGTACTTTTGGCACCAGTGTCATCAGGTGTTGAAAAGAGAAACCAGACATGTACAGATGCACACGATGTTTTCATATGTCCAAATTCCAGCCCATCATCACCTTGGAAAATTCAGCATTAAAAATGAAAGAATTTTCAAAGTCTCTGAATTTGCAAATATTTTCTACTCACCAATTTTACTTTGCTATGTCTCCAGACCCCTCAAAATTCTGCTCCACTCATTTCATGGAACTTTCTTTAAATAATAAATTTCCACCAAATGAGACATACACATTGAGAGGTAGAGAGAGATAAGGGGAAAGAGGAGGCTAGAGGGAATGACAGACATTACTGACAGTTTCATGATACATTATGGGGATGCCAATGATTCATTCTTCCTAGAGAAACAGTTCAGAATGATTAAAGTGGTTGGTATAACAAGAAGTAGGAGGTCCATTCTCAAAAGAATATGAAAAATGAAGAAAATATTCCATTCAAGAAAAATTTCATGTGGTTTTTCTATAGGTTCCCTTTGGATTAACATTCTCCAAATAAATAAAAATGAATATTTGAAGGTATTTTTGTGTCTTTTTAAAAGGGGAATTGCTTAATTTTTTTGGTGGGGAGGAGAAAGGGCTACTTTAAATGAATCTCCATTACAATATTTTCCATAAAGTTTCACCTTCCTTACTACACAATTTTCATATCTGTGACTGCGTCTATGCAAAATTACTATGCAACCACAATTAAATGGAATTGTGATGGAAGCTAGAAGATCCAGGTTGTAATCTTAGCTGTGTACTAACCAGCAATGTTACCTAAAGCATATCACGTGAGATCTCTGGGACTCAGTTTCCTCATCTGTCAAATGATGAGTTTGGCCTGGATAATCTCTGAGAACAATCTAGCTCTGAAGAGTTTAATCAAATTGACTAAACTGACAGATTAACGCTATAGACTGATTGTTTTATTGTCAGGCAAACAGACTCACCAGAACAAAACTATCTATAAAGTTAGCTTTTTTTTTTTAAATTTTAGATTGTTTTAGTGACCAGTTGTGGACCCTTCTATCCTGATTTTTTATATGTAGAAAATAGTATATCTTCTCTTTGGATCTCCCCTCCTCCTTTGTTCTGCTTGCTATTTTCTTTTTCTTTCTGTCATTCTTATCTCATTTTCTTTTTCTCTTTATAACTATACCCAAATGCCAAGTTTGAGTTCTGAGCTAAAGTTATATTTTCTTGTCAATGCCATGAGAAAAATAGCTAAAAAGGAAACAAAGAAATGAAGGAAGGAAAGAAGGAAAGAAAGAAAGAAAAACAGCAACTCAGTGGTTTCTAGGTGCATATGGCTCATTCTTCAACTTTTTAAAGGTTACCCATATTCAATGAAATTCCAGACCAACTTTTTGGTAAGTCAACATTTTTATTTTTCTTACTTGAGCTGAGAGCACATGGGAGAAAAAGGAAATAGAAATTACCCTTAGGCAGCCTAAAGTTCAATTGACAAGACAAAATAATCACATGTATAAAGAGGACTGATTGCATACGCATATCACCCCCTCTCTGACTTATCCAACTCCTCCTACACATTCTTCATATAAAGTCCCTTATCTTCTTACTCCATGATGCCTTTCCAAACCAACTGACCCCTTAAATTCCATTGTTACCTCTGAAATCATTGTATTTGTTGTCTACACAACATGTTATTCTTATTTTACAATAAAGGAAATTTAGTCAGAAGTTATTTATTTATTTATATTTATATTTTAGTTATTTATATTTTAGTATCTGAGGCAAAATTTGAATTCAGGTCTTCTAATCCAGGACCAGGTCTACCGACTGTGCCATAAATTGGCACAAGATAGAATGTGATCTTATGGGGCTCTGCTATCCCTTCCAAAACATAAACTAACAAAAACAAAAGATATTAGTAGACTTCCTTCAGGGAAAAGTCAATGAGTCCCTAAAGATATTATGCTATTTATAACTGACTTACAAATGAGGAAAGGTGAAAACCATCCAGCAAATACAACCTGTTTATTAGCAATCCTGACATGTCTCAGAGTTCAAAAGCTGGAAGAATTTGGAGATTTAAAAACAACATACATTTCTAGGGAGGCTAAAGTGTACATGATTAAGAGCTTTGGAAAAATAGGGGGAAATGCAGGACCTCTTCCTTGATTTCAGATAGCATGTAATCCAATTGGCAAATAAATGCCCACCTTTAAAAAAAAAGAAAGAATATAATAAAAAATTAAAAGACAGACAAATAACAAACATAAAACAAGCACAAAAGAATTAATCTTGGAAACTAGAAGACAAATACATAAAAATAAAATAGTACAGAATAAATAAATCAAAAAAGTTTCTTTAGACTAACAAAATTGATAAACTAGCTATTGATAAAAATATAGGACACTAAAATTGTCAAAATAATAATAATAAAACAAATGAACTTATTGAACACATAGGGAATGAAGGGACTTATAAACAAATTTACTCTATTGAATTATATGCCAACAAAATTGTAAATTTAAAAAGGAAATGGGTGATTATCTGCAAAAAACATCATGTGCTAATTAATAAGATAAGAAAGAGAAATCCTGAACAATCAAATTTTGTAAAGAAGCAAATGTAGCAAGGTACTCCCAGAAATCCTTCCACTTAATATGTGACCTATAGATATGTTCAACTTGATAGAATGAGACCCATGAATATTATTCTCAAAGAGTATACCTATTGCAGAGGAATAAGAACATTAAAGTGGGCATGATATTTTAGTTCTATAAATTCAGAGGATACACCCCCCCACACACACACACACACGCACACACATATAAGAAAACGCAGGGACTATATCAGGGAAACATTGTAACAAACTTATAGATGAAAGTCAATGGAAGGACTTTTCCTTTCATTCCTTCTTTTCCATTTGGCTAATTCTGCTTTTTAGAGGATTCTTCATTGGCTTTTTGGACCTCTTTTGCCAATTGAGTTAGCCTATTTTTAAAGGTGTTATTTTCTTCAGCATTTTTTTTGGATCTCCTTTAGCAAGCTGTTGATTCACTTTACAAGCTCTTCCATGGTCTGAGACTACTGCATATTTTTTTTTTTGGTGGTACTGGATGCAGGAGCCTTGACTTCCTCTGACAGTATGACTTATTCTTCCTCATTGGAAAGGATGGAAGAAGATACCTGCTCACCAAGAAAGTAACCTTCTATAGTCTTATATTTTTCCCCTCTTTTGGGCATTTTCCCAGTTAGTTACTTGACTTTTGAATCCTTTGTCAAGAGGAGGGTATACTCTGGGGACCTGAAATTTCTCAGTTCCTCCAAAGTGGCACAATCAAGGGAGAGGAGTTTACTCTCTGGCCAGGCTTGTGGCTGAGTTTCAGATCAGCTGCTCAATTCCCCCAGGGGCTTTATGTGGAGGGTAGGGCTGCCACTCAGGGCTGAAACCCATATCAGTGGTTCAATTCCCCCAGGGCTTTTAGACTGAGGGCTTCACAAATGGACACTGCTGCTGCCACCATGGCTGCTGCTGTTGCTACTGTTGCCACAGCTGCCATCACCTGGGGCTGGGGCTAGGTCAGGACCCTGCTCCCTTGTCACTTCAGTGAAAAAGCTTTCTTACTGACCTTTGAAGCTGCCTTTGGTGCTTGTGGACTGAGGGATCAAAGAACTGCTGCTGCTAGGGATTCCAATCCCAGTGCCTGCTCTGGCCCTGCTTTTCCTGGTGCTGTGCAGCCAACTTCTCCCAGGTTGTGCTCTGCTCCATGCTCCATGCAATAGACCTTTTCTGTCAGCCTTTCAGGCTGCCTTGGGCCGGAAATCTCTTTCACTCTGTCGTTATGTAGCTTCTGCTGCTCTAGAATTTGTTGAGAGTCACTTTTTACAGGTATTTTATGGGCTGTGAGGGAAGAGCCAGAGTATGTGCATCATTTTACTCCACCATCTTGACTCTTCCTCCCCTGTTTTTTGTCTTCGAAGAGGACCAAAATGATATCACCATGATAAAGTGAAGTTTCAGTGTGTGCAACTGTGGCTGATCAGACCAATATGAGCTCACAATGCTCTATCATAGGTTGGGGGTGAATATTTGGGGTGGATACTCTAAATTTGCACATCCTATGTTTACATTATGCTGTCTCAATTCTGCTTTGTTCATAGAGCACAGCATCCTTTCTGATGCTGATGTGGGCATGCCATGCTGAGCAGTCTTGTGCCAGTGTCTCCTTTGTCACACAATCAGATTCAAACTTCTTGAGAGAGACCTTGAAAGAGTCCTGGTATTTCTTCTGACCACCATGTGATCGCCTGCCCAATGTGAGTTCTCCATAAAATAGTCTTTTTGGCAAGTGTACATTTTGCAAACAATGTGGCCATCCATTGGAGTTTAGCTCTCTGAACTTAATATTTGTGTATGTATGTATATGCATACAGACACACATATATGTGTGTATATATATATATATATATATGTGTGTATGTGTGTGTGTATGCATGTTATTCCTAAAAGGGTTTTATAGGCTTCACCAGATAGTCAAAGATGTCCATGACACAGTTATTATGATTGTTTAAATAATATTTTATTTTCCCTAATTGCATATAAAAACAATTTTAACATTTTTTTTTAATTTGGAGTTTAAATTCTCTTCCTCTCCTTCCCTCTCCTTGAGATAGCAAGTCATTTGATATAGATTATACATGTGCAATCCTGCAAAACATATATTTTTATATTAGTCATATTATAAAACAGAAAACAGACCAAAAAAATAAAGAGAAAAAATATCTGTATTTGTATGCATACTCTATCAGTTCTTTCTCTGAATGTGGATAGCATTTTTCATCATGAGTCCTTTGGAATTGTCTTAATAGTAGAGTCATTCATAGTTGATCATCATAGAATATTGCAGTAATTGTGTATGATGTCCTCTTGGTTCTGCTTACTTCACTTAACATCAGTTCATGTTAGTCTTTCTGGGATTTTCTGAAATCTACTCATCATTTTTTATAGCACCCAAGTACTCCATTATAATCATATACCATGACTTCTTATGCCATTCCTTAGTTGAAGGGTAGCCCTTCAATTTCCAATTGTTTTACATCACTTTTTCTTCTCTTATTTCTATAGCTAGCACTTAAAATACCATGTTGAATAATAACAGTGGTGATGATGGGCATCCTTGCTTCACCCCTAATCTTATGGTTTCTAGCTTATCCCCATTACAGATCATATTTGGTAATGATTTTAGATAGATACTACTTATCCATACTCCATATATGGTCTCTAATATCTTTAATAAGAACAGGGATTATATTTTGTCAAAAGCTTTTGCTGCATCCATTTAGACAATCATATTATCTCTCCTTTTTGTTATCAATATGTTCAATTATGTTGATAAATTTCCTAATATTGAACTAGCCCTCCATTCCTGGTATAAATCTCACCTGGTCATAGTGTATGTTGTTATATTCTATAATCTCCTTGTTAGTATTTCTTTTTACATTTTACACCAATATTCATTAGGAAAATTGGTCTATAGTTTTATTTCTCTGTTTTTGTTCTTCCTAGTTTAGGTAGCAGCTCTATATTTGTGTAATAAAGAAATCTGGTAGGATTCCTTCTTCACTCATTTTTTCCCAAACAGTTTAAATAATATTGGAATTAATTGTTCTTTGAATGTTGAGTAGCATTCACTAGTGAATCCATCTGGCCCTGGGGACTTTTTCTTTATGGCTTATTGAATTTCTTTTTCTAATATGGAATTATTTAAGTATTCTATTTCCTCTTCAATTAATCTGTGCAGTTTACAATTTCATAATTATTCATCCATTTCATTTAGACTGTCAGATTTATTAGCATATAATTGGGCAAAATAGCTTCTAATAATTTAAAACAGTTTTCTTCTCATTGGTGCAAATTCAAACTTTTTATTTTTGATGCTGTTATTTTCCTTTTCTCTTTTTCCTTCTTAAAATCAAATTAACAAATGGTTTATCTATTTTACTGGTTTTTTTCATAAAACCATCTCCTAATTTTATTTGTTGCCTCAATGGTTTTCTTACTTTCTATTTAATTAATCTCTTTTGATTTTCAGGATTTCCAATTTGGTTTTTAATTTCAAATTTTTAAAATTTTTTCTCTTTCCCTATTTATTTTAGTTGCATGCCTACTTTATCAACATCTTCCTTCTCTATATTCCCCCAATTACTGTTTTAGTTGCATTTCATGTATTTTTATATTCAGACTCCTTGTCATTCTTTTTAATGAATTTGTTGATTTTTAACCCACCCATTTTTAAGATGAGATTATTTAATTTCTAATTAATTTTAAGCTATGTTTCCATTTTTTATTTAATGTAACTTTATTGTCAATTTCTTTATTTATCTGAAAAAGTATGCATTGAATATTTGATTTACTCATTTGGTTGTGAGGTGTTTCTCTGTCCTAATACATGGTCAGTTTTTGTGTAGGTATCATATGTTGCTGAACAAAAAAGATATATTCCTTCCTACTACCATTTGATTTTCTGAAGAGATCTACTA
This sequence comes from Potorous gilbertii, assembly GCA_028658325.1. Lineage (NCBI taxonomy): Eukaryota > Metazoa > Chordata > Mammalia > Diprotodontia > Potoroidae > Potorous > Potorous gilbertii. Next base: position 13,836 of record JAQQSK010006834.1, read on the forward strand.
CATCGAAATTTTCTACAATTCTGTTCATCTCCTTAGCATCTTTCTTGTTTATTTTATGGTTATATTTATCTAGTTCTGAGAGGGGAATGTTGAGTTCCCTTATAAGTGTATTTTTACTATTTGTATCCTCTTGTAACTCATCTAGCTTCTCCTTTAAAAATTTTGATACTAAACAATTTAGTGCATATATATTTAATAATGATGTTAATTCATTATTTATGGTACCTTTTAGGATGATATAGTTTCTTTTCTTATCACTTCTAATTACATCTTTTTGCCTTTGTTTTTTCTGAGATCATGATTGCTCTCCTTGCTTTTTTTTAAAATTTTTTTATTTAATTTTTTACACTAATTTCCACAAGATTTTGGGTTCCAAAATTTTCTCCTCATTTGTCGCCCCCCCACCCCAATACAC